>JAQGAR010000152.1:0-21907 GCA_034697865.1 Oribatida sp. | reverse complement strand
AAATGGCCGAAAAATAGCGGAACAAATGGCCGAAAAATGGCCTGAGCGCTTCGATTTATAGGGTGTGGTATTTCAGGATTTTTCTGTTCTAGGAGATGGTAAATGGTCTACCACCCCTTGGCTAGCCCTAGTTAGGAATCAAACCTCTGCTTACGATTAGATTTAATGTATTGAAATGATTCGTATTTTATTCAAATTAGTTTTTAAATAAACAAAAACTATTAAGTATTGGAAAACAAGAAAATATATAATGGATTATGTGATGAAACTAATAGCTATAAGAGTCTAAAGACTCGACATTTAGTGTAAGTAATCGCTCAGAGATTCTCTTCAAACAAACGAATGGCAGAGCAATTGGTAAACATAAAACATGTTTCGACAAAAAGGTATCAGCGCTGGGATTACATAAAACGATGATTTTTAGTTCAATGCAAACCATGAGTTACAAAGAGACAGACACTCGTCTGACTCAATGAATTGGAGCTTTTGTTGATCTTCTGTTAAAACCTTATTTAAGGGACCGAACAAAATAACTGTTAAGAAAGAGAGAAGATATCAAAGGCACACAGAATTAGACAGAATAACAGATTATCGTAACTCTTAGTCTGTTTCCTAATCATTATATGAAAATCTGAAACTGATTTATCTGAGGTTCTCTCAGAAAACCTTTAATTAAGAAGAAATTCTTAACTCTATTATATCTGAACTCAAATCAATCGATAAATACTTTGATTCAAACTTTGAATATAAGTGAGACAAAAAGCAAAACTTACTGAATAGTAGTCAATACAAAAGTACAAACCTATATTAAATCCCAAAAGAATTGTTTCGGAAAAAAATTCACATCAGATATAAAGCAATTTCGCGAAAAATATTTAATGAAAAATGAATTTTGAATAAAACAAAAGTTGGAATAAATAGAAAACCCCTGAATTCGTCAAATCAGCGAAAGTTAATTAAGGAAAGTGTTATAAATAGTCTCATTTTGAACGAGTTTTGTTTCGGGGATAGTTTTAGTCGTAATTTAAAGTTTCATAAAATTAATGAATCATTGATTTTGACGAAATGAGTCGATGAGAGGGACTGTTATTAACTCCACTCAAAGATTAATTAGTCTTTTAATGTTTGACATATTCTTCAATAAATAAATAAAAAGACAACATTTAAAACACTTAATTAAAACTACATTTTCAAAGGTTTCAAATAAATAATAAATTAATCCTTTCATAAAACAAATTATTAATAAACATTTCATATGAATAATTATTTATAGTTATTTGGGACTATGTTCTCAACTCTAATGAATCAAATTTCATAAAATTAGCGCAAATGAAATGTTTGAGCGCTGACTCAAATTAAGCCAATTTTGAAATCTAATTGATTACGTGTTTTAAAGATTCTCTTTAATGATATTTTCACCGATATTTCAAAGAATACAAAATGCATTTTAATTAGTTTTGAATAAAAGACGAATTACTAAATGTTATGATTGCGTGCATTCAATCGGAAGCAGTAATGCTTTGATTGCAGGCCATAAGTATTCAACACTTGAGTACAAAACGAAGAGCTTTTAGAATAAGTTATTGGACACAAATCTCATCCACAATAAACTCAATGCACGCAATGTTTAGCCTCTGATCGCATTTCTTCGACCGAAATCATATTTTTCTTCTAATTGAAAATTATAGCCAACAATAAGAATACGAACACAAAATCAATTTCGACAAAAAACATCTCATATATTGAGATGAAAGCGACACTTCTTATATTGAATGCTCCCTCTTATTACTATGACATTCATTAATGGTCTCTCTCTCTCTCTCTCTCTCTCTCTCTCTCTCTCTCTCTCTCTCTCTCTCCATTTTGATATACATTTTGAGTCTTGAAATCAATAAGGAGTTTATGCAAAGTGAGGACCAGAATGTCAGTCAAAGAAATTTTGAAAGCCTTTCCACTGATGTACACAATATATCGCTAAGAAAAACAAGTTTTATACTTTATTTATGCAAAAGAAGTAGTTTTTGATTTGAATTCATTGAGAAATCATTCAAATAAGTCGACACTTTGGGCGCACAAAATCTGTATCAGAGCCTCAAAACTAACGCAAATGTTTTCGAGTCGAAAATTTGGACCGTTTTTCAAAATAATTGTTTGGTTTTACCAAACGTTGCAAAAGTATGACATTTCATAAGGTTAGGAAATCAATAAGTGTGCATGCTACTATCACTAGTTGTTTTGTCTACTATAACATTTTGGTAAACTCGTGGTTTGTCACTGTTTTAGACGCACTGACGGCCAAAATAATTAGAAAGCCCTCAAAATAACTCATTTTAAAAATGATACCTTCAAAATCGATATTAGTTTGGACAGTGTTAGTAATATTGCTGGGGCATCACTAAAGGGCAGAATAGGCAACAACAACAGGGCAAATAGTGTATCGCCTCAACAATTATATGGGAGCAAAAAGTGATGAATTAACAGAAAAGCGATGCATTAATATGAGCCCAATATTGGAGTAAATCTGTCAAAGCTATTGAGATATGGAAGGAATGATGAATTGAACTTGTCTAAAGCCTGTCTACATTAGCCAAACTCATTCTCTTTACTATTTGTCAACTCTTTCATTAGGCAAACGAATGAATAATTGAAAAGATATGAAATTCAACTCAAATTAAATATTTGATACGTGAAAAGGAAAACCGATTTTGGGTTAGAAATAGATATCGATTGCAATAAATCATAGATTTGTGTCCACTACTACTCCAGTCATTGCCTTTCGAGGCATAGTATTAGTCATTCAATACAAGAGATTAGACATAAATTCACAGAAAAAAGTGGCGAAAATGAGCCAAAAGTGGCCTTAAGTGAGATTTGATGCCAAAGTCAGGCACTGCTACTAATCGCTGATATATTGCACTTCTCTTTCATTGCAATAAGAAAATGCGAGAAAAGCGAACAAAACTGTTTGATCCTTACCTTTGAAGGCCGACCCGAAGAGCGCCAAAAGAGAAATGAACCAAAGTTTTGATAAAAGTCTATAAACAGTGAAACAAAGTTTGAATTCCATTTGCATCGAAACAACTGTTTATTTATCGAAGTCAAGTCAACTCTGGTATCGCCACTGAATGCGTCCAATGGGTTGAGTGCCAGATGTCTGACTCAACGCTAACCAAACATCTCTACAGACGACGTGAGATGCGATCCAATACTCGAGTCATTAGAGCACTGATTCAATTGATTGCCGACACTCTCTTCACTTTCTTCAGCGCTCAAAACAAATGTTTATAAGTAATAATTTGCCGAACATTTCAGACAAAACAACACAAATCATAACTCTATGACCAGATATCAGTTATTCCTCAAAGAAAAAAGTTCTTCACTTCCCTCAGTATAACTGTTTTGAGAGAAAAGCGTTCGTTGAATCAATAGATGAGCCAATAGACTATCCCAGTGTATACCAGTAGAGTAGGCTTCTCACACAAAATACCATTCAATTAAAACATTTGCAAAACAAATATTAAGAGGACAGTCATTTGGAAGTTGGTTTACAACTATTCCACCATTGAATAAATGGATGACATCTTCCAAAACAATATCACTGAACCAGTGTTTAGAATACAATCTATTAATGCATTCAATGGGAAAAATGAATGAATGAGTGTTTGCAGTGAAAGCCAGCGCTGAGCGCACAGACAGTGTGAGAGAGAACACAACAAAACAGATACCGCTATGATGTCGATGCCCTTTGCCTCACGGTATGAATGGTGGGCACAATTCATGCTTTAAGTGGGAATCCCTCACCGCTCGCAATGAGAAAGTCTTTTCTAAACGAGTCCTTCAATTGGTTGACTCATTCACTCACTTCACGACTGCGTTCACCGATTCATATCTCATACAATTCGACTCCAGTTATGTTAAACTCAATCAAAATTAAACCAATTCACAGACAAACCAACCGTTTCTCAGAATAATTAATCTGAATATTCATATGAATGAATAGTGAGGGAATGCCTTTGAGAATAAGACCCGGAATCAATCAAATGTCAAAGTGTTCAAAGTCTGGGAAACTGTTGTGCAATCAGTCAATAAACAACTCATAAAAGTTGCCGTAAAAAAGTTTTGCAAAACAATAAGACTTTCGATGTTTTGCAATAAATTAATGGAGAATTTAATTAAAATATTTATTAGAAATTTTATTACTTTATTAAACGCAAACATTTTTTTAAAAGAAATGGTTTGCAAATTATTTTTCTAATTCAAGTGACAAACCATTTAATGGTTTTCGCTTTCGGCCAATGATTTTAAAATTTATTTTTCTAATGAATATTCATTTGTGAAGCGATTTAATGAGAGATTATTTTTTGCGAACCGATTGTCACGAATTGGATATGAATTGAATAGTTTTGATGTCACGAAAAGCTATGCTTTAAAATATCACGAATTTCTTCCTTTGATTCCAATGTGAAAATCCTTTTAATCAAAATATAAAATCTTTGAATTCAGTGTTTGTTTAATCATTTGATGCGTAAGTTTTGATCAG
Source organism: Oribatida sp. (assembly GCA_034697865.1). Classification (NCBI taxonomy): domain Eukaryota; kingdom Metazoa; phylum Arthropoda; class Arachnida; order Sarcoptiformes; species Oribatida sp. Next base: position 17,367 of record JAQGAR010000152.1, on the reverse strand, counting down.
TTTTTATAAAATAATGAAAAATGCTTCGATGGCTTATTTTAAGATCAATTGTTCAAAAGTCAAATTCTATCAAAAGGTTTAATAACAATCACTCCTTAAATGTCTCCTCAGATGCGGCTTCTTCTCAGATGTCTGTAATACCAGAGGAGAATCACTCAAATGGCAATGGAATCGATCACTTGAATGACCAATTATCTGACCTATCAATTGGTGACCAGAGTCACAATGGTGTCAATGGAAACGGCATTGATTCCCACGAAGAGAAACGTTTGTCGAAAAAGAGCCCAACAACTCATTCTTCCTGTGATCCACCGATTTGTAGGACATGTCAAGAGCTGGACTCCGCTTACTTTAACGCTCAATGTATGGGTTGTCGTGAGTTGGTGGCTGATTTGAACACAAATATAAGTCAATTGTTTGCAATTATGCGCCAATGGGTTCCACAAACACAACAATCCATTGAATTATTGGTCCGCGAAATCCTTAGAAGAGGTGCTCATATCAATGATAGGGATGAGTTGACAGACATGAGTCTATTGCACTTTGTCTGCAAATCGGGTGCCAAAGGAGTGGGTGATGTAGACGTGGCCTTGAAGACGGCAAAGTTCTTGGTCGAATGTTTCAATGCGGACGTATCTGTGAGGTGTCGGTGGACTGACATGTCTGCCATTCATTTCGCTGTCTATTTCGATGTGGGACCAGTTCTTCAGTACTTATTAGAGGCCACAAATAAAGAATATATCGACGATCCGTGTCGTGATTTTGACGGCGGAACTCCATTGCATATCGCGGCCTCTAATCTGTGTTTGGATTCAGCAAGGATACTTCTGAATAACGGGGCAAATATTCTTCTTAAAGATGATTTGGACAGAACTCCATTGTTCTGTGTTCCTGAACCGACGGTACCTTCTGAGCTGTTACCACCAGAAATCGCTTTTGAAATCTGTGTACAAATGAAAACGTTGTTAGAAGAGGCGACTCTGGCCTGCATTCCGGGCGAAGGCCTAGAATCGACTTCCAATCAAACGGGTAAAGTAGTTCTTTTAGCGCTGGGACTTAGTTTAGGCGATCGCATAGTTATAAGCAATCAAAAAGTGGGTACTTTGAGGTATTGCGGCGCCACACAGTTTGCTTCCGGAATCTGGGCTGGAGTTGAGCTCTTAGAACCGGACGGTAAAAATGATGGCACTGTCGGTGGTATCACATATTTTCGGTGAGGAATTAGCTATAAAATAAGTGATTTTTGTAACTTACCATTTATTAAAGGTGTGCTCAAAAACACGGAATATTTGCTCCGATTAACAAAATTATGAAATTCGATGAAAGTTATGGTAAATATTTTCGAGGAAATTGTCCGATGAGTCCAATGGTTATGCGTAATGTAAATCATCCTCGAGTTGATGTCTCTCACGTAACCCCTAAAGTGGAAACCGGATTATCTTCTCTCAAATCTAAAAGTATTAATTCAATGGATATAAACGTTGGTAAACGGGTTTTGCTGAACGATAAGAGGGTTGGAATCGTTCGGTTCATCGGTGAGACTCAGTTCGCTACGGGTAAATGTTTTAGACTTTAAACGTTGGCTTCATTTTGTTATAAATCGGTGACATTTCAGGAATTTTCATTGGAGTCGAACTAAATAAAAATGTTGGTAAAAATGACGGCTCTGTTAATGGTATTCGTTATTTCGATTGTCGAACAAATTATGGCATTTTTACGACTTCTTCGCGAATACTACGAGTATTAAAAGATAGGAAACTCACTGAAGAATCAGATGATAATTCTTCTGATATAAGTCTGACCGTAAGCCAGAGCTCAACCGATGATATATTCAAAAGTCCAATGAATTCGAGGAAATCGCGGCTCAAATCAATACAATTAAAGAATCAAAACTCAAATCAAAATTCCAATCAATCTTCGAATCAATCGAATGGCGAAACTTGGCTTACGGTCGGAGTCAATGTCTTCATAAACAACAGTATTGGTGTCGTCAGATATATAGGAGCGGTTCAATTCGCAGGACCTGGTATTTGGTTGGGTCAGTCATTTAAACTTTGCCTATTACTCATCTCCCAACTAATTGAATGAAATTTCCAACAGGTGTTGAATTAAGGACACCCACCGGCAAAAATGACGGCTCTATTAATGGTGTTCGCTATTTTCAATGTAAACCAAATCACGGACTATTGGTTCGGCCTAAAAAAGTATCGGTTCGGGGCATAAATGGCGCCAAATTGCTTCCACAATAATTAAAATCAATAGTTCGGAGCTTTCCTTATGTTTCTGTGATAGAGATATCATTTTAAACACTATTTCCTCAAATTTTTATTCATTTAAACAGAATTAATATATTTTAAAGACTTTTTCCATATTTATTGAATAGATTTTCATAGCATTTAACGGCAATTAATATAAGAAATAATGTATTTTTGTTTTTATTTCCATTTTAATTGAATTTTAATTTTTGATGATTTTCTACACATCTTTAAAGTTCACGAAACGAATATTAAAACATTTAAAACATTCTTCCAAACAATTAAAACCAATTAAAGTGATATATATATGAATTAAAGGGTGATATCAGTAAAACTTAACGAATAATAAATTTAGAATCAAATCATATGATTCGCGTAAATCAATGTTAAATCAACTCATTATTTGTGCGAAAATAATTTGTGTATAACTTCTTTTGCATCGATTTCTTGTCATTTGATTACCGATTAAATTACGGAAAAATTAAGTGCAAATCAATAGTAAATTAATTAAAATTAATATAAATGAGAAAATGAATAAAAAATAAAAGTTGAAAAAATAAACTCGAAATTAATGCAACGAATTCATGATTTTTGTTTAAATATAATTTTGGTTTAAATGTTATGTAAATTGTAATAAAAATTCAAAATTTCTGTAAAAACGACTAGAATTAGAGTACTATTCATAAGTATCTCACAGTTTGAAACCAAATACAGTTAAAAATTCATAATTAAGTACAACTTAATAGACCTTGCTGTTTAAGAGATAGTGGAATTTTCATCCATTACAATAAAAATAATTAAATAAAAGATCTGAGTGTTCTGTCTATCGTTTAATTAATTGTGAATGGGGTTTGAGCTTAAAGATAATCTCTAAACTAAACTAGGAAACTTTAAGGCAGTATTTGTTGTCACCACTCCTTAACAAAGTCAACCATAACTGCAATTCGGTCTCAATCATGATCTCGATTATTGAAAAATTGATATAAACTTTGTATTAATAAAGCTTTGAATTCATAGAAAAGAAAGTATTTGTCGATAAGAAAATTTGTGTCAAAAATGATTTCGTTTCGAATTCTAAGTAAATATAAAACTTAAGGCAAATGTTTTCATTTAAATAAATAATGAAAAATGAAGTAATACTAAAACTATTGCTTTCAGTGATACCCGAAATGTTTAATCACAAGAGAGTATTCGATTTTGTTCGCAGAGAACTGGCGGAAGAGCTGTTCCAATAACTTTCTCTGAGAGCTCTGAGAGCTTGTTGTCCGTTAGTACTGATAAGTGGCGCTAACTTTTCCGTAAACTTATAGTAATTTCGTTCCAATTCTTTTTGGTATTCCTTCTGATCGGATCCAATCAGTGATCTATTTTTGCGAAGAGCGTCACCACATCTGCGAAAAAAATTATATCAATTTATTAATAACTAATCGAATCAATTGATTATTTACTTTCGGCAAAAGTCTTTGAAACATGATTTTAATTTGTTTTGCAGAGGAGAGGGAGGTCTCTGTTGAGGGGTTCGTGTATTGGATTCGGACAAAAAGACTGAGGCCACTTCGAAAGGTCCCTGATTTACAGTAGTGCCCACACAGCCCTGAAGAACCATTTGTAGAATTTTTGAGTCGATAGGCTCTTGGTATGTGGCGGCCGCCAACTCTATGGTCTTCTTTTGAATGTCTTCAATGGCCACTTCAATAGGGATCAGAACGACCTGAACTCAAATAACAATTATTTCGAATTCAAATACTTTTAAATATATGATCGAACCTGTTGTCGGTCCTGAACCAAGATTCTAGTTTTGACGTATGGAAATGAGTTGACCGTGGTCAGAATTGTTTTACGTTTGTACTGTTCGTGTAAATCGCCGTGTGCTCTGCCATCCATTGTGAAAGGAGTTGCATATATGAATCGCTCTATAATTCAAAACAATAGTCAATAATTGGGTGAATAATTAAAAAGAAATATTTGATTTTTACTTATGTTATAGTTCTTCTCGAAATAGGTTTGTCGGGAGTCGAGTTCCCAGGAGTCGAAGTGCGGCTCCACATATGTTATTTGGATATACGCTTAAAGCAAATAAATTAGTCATTTATTTAAGGTTTGAGAAACTTTTTTCATACCTTTTTCGGGATTCAATTTATTAACGTCCACAGGATTTGAATCTTTAATCATTTCAACGAAATCGGCGCCGAATTGTTCCGAATAAAAGTTTTCGAGTCTTGAACTGATTTCTGGCAGTTTTGTGAGAAAGGGTTCCTTATATACGAACTCTTCGCGATCGAGATCTCCAAACTTTGGTCCATAAAAGCCAACTCTGAAATAAGTGCCGAAAACTCTTTTCCCGGTTTGCTGTTCTATTTTAATGAAAGCGTCTTGCAATTTGCCGTGGATTGCCGCCAACTTCTTGTAATCGTGATGTGCCTCAGGGATTGGAATCAACAGTTTGTAGACTTCATTCACAGCTTCATACATTCCGCCTACATTAAAATACTGTGCCGCCTGTTCTAACAGTGCAACCAAACCACTTTCGCTAAATGACTTTCCAGTGCATATGCCGTCCTTATTATCAATGGGTACTTCATTCGAGACCAAACTTTCTTCTAAAATATTCGATGATATCTTTTGGAATGCAATACAACTGACCGGAAGGTAGGGTTTCTTTTCAAAGAGATGGAGATATTCACAAACGAGAGCACAAGAATGTATGAGACAGTGGGCAGCCTCTGCGTGATTGCCCCGATCAGAATGCTTTTGAGACATGTTCTGAAGCCAAGTGAGCCTCAAATCGGGAGAGTTCTGATAGCCTTTGGCTATTCTGTACATCAAATCGAGAAGCATTTCGGGGTCCTCTTTGTATTCCTTCATTTTGATGGTATCCGATAAAATCATATGCAAATTAAAGACCAGCTCTTGAACCTGTTCGGGGAAATTCGACTCTTGCATATCAGCGTCAATGACCGCATACACCAAAATTGTTTTAAGGGAACGCCTTAAATATGGCTCATTGAAGGACTTACTCGTTCCCACCAAATGACTCAAAGACATAGTGACTTGCATTTTGATTTTTGCGAAATTCTGAGCCACGCAATAGTTCTGTCGCATCAATACATAAAGTGAAGCGGCGGCCTGTGCTCTCACCAGACCTACGGATGAGCTGCAGTGACGCAATAATTGTAGACAAAGATCGGCACAAAATTCCACATCAAATCTGTCGTCAAATATGATTTGAGGAAATTTTAGAGTAAGTGAGCGCTGAGTCGCGAATATGTTTTGCAAAACGAGAGTACTTTGGTTTAGAGATAAGGAGTGAAGAATTAACTGCAATATATTCCCCAACAGTTCTTTGCTTTGAACAACATTTTGTTCAGAATCAGATTCTGAGTATTGGACCAAAATTGAAGTGACTTTTTCAAAGGCGTCGACAACAACCAAATTAAGTTCTGTGCAAAGAAGGCCTTCCAAAACAGCTTCAGTTTCGTAGTCGAGTTTCGATGTGATTTGGTTGGCATTACTGTTATATCGATTGAGGGTATGATCCTTACGCCATCGAAGAGAGTCCGACTGTGAAAAGCTTTGTGAAGCCTGAGGAGGGTTTCGGTCCCTTCTTCTTAACATAAGTTCCCTGCGAGCACTGCCCAAACCAAGAATCGCGTCTTCCAGTTTAGACTTCAGATCATAAGGCTTTTTGAATGTCAAAAGACTCGCCTTCTTTATGGCTTTCAAACCCTTGTATTCAAAACAAGAAACACTAATCTTAAGCACTTCCAGCAACTGATAGATTCGATGGAAAGGCATTTCACTCAAATATCGGTAGAGAACCGATTGGTTTGCATTCTTAATGACCCAAAGAAAACAAATCAACAAATGTTTAGTCGTATCCTCTCTTAGAGGCCATCTTCGAGGTTCATAACTCTCTTCTTCATTGCGAGTGAAAACACCGGTTCCTGCGATAGCCATTGCAACTGATTGATTGAGAGGATTATTGGGGCTGGTGGCAAGTTCATCCAAATCACTGCTACTGTTCAATACTATTGGACGTCTCTTTTCATCGGAAGTCCTCTTAAGCGTATTACAAACAGATGGTGTTTTCGAATCACTTCGGAAAATATCGTCAGATTTCCAGTCATAGAGTTGTGGCAAAGCGTCCAAAACTATTGCGATTATCGGTAAATATAGAGACGCTATTCTGGACTTAACTTCTGGTTCACTATAACGACAGTCCCAATCGTGAGAAGTCATTAGTCCTCGAATTAAATTAACTGCTTTTGAATGAATTGAAGCGCTATTCATCTCAAGTGCTAAAGAAAGTGAACAGAATATAATTCCATTTAAAAAATGTTGGCGCCGGTAGTCATCTGTGAGTTCACTAAATGTTGTCATTCGATCCAAAAGTGTGCTAAGAGTTCTGTCTAACGGAGAGAATACTGAGTTTTGAGACCAAGATTGAGGTATAGATGAAGGCGCCGGTGATGTTGGAAAGGTTGGCGTTGCGAACGGAAGATTCAGACATATGAAGTGCTCGTGTCCTGAGATTATACGTAAAAGGTCGAGTCTCAACAGAAATGAGTGGTTCGTTGAAGTCTCGGATGTGAACTGAGTTGAGTTCGACATTTGTTTGAAATAAATTCGAATCAAATTGAAGACATAATTGCGGTCCAAAAGAGATAATAGATCTCTGATGAAGAATGCAATGGAAAAGTTGAGAGAATTGATTACTTTTATGTCTTTGTATTCCCGATTCAATCGGTTTATAATATCAGAAGTAATCAAATTGACTAAAGAAATGATGTCATCAGTGAATTGTTTGCCGAACCTTTCCTTTCTGGAACTGTGAAGAGTTCCACAAACAGCCAAATGTTCGCAAATACTTTTGATAATAATATCAAAGAAGAAGCCGGCGTTAGAGAGAGCGATGTCACGACATGAGCCGCTCGATACTAACCACTGAAGAACAAGTTCTTCGTGGAAGAGCTTCTGAATGTTGGAAAGCATTGATTTTTTGTTCGAATAAATCGAGTTTTCGGATAAATATTGAGCAGTGGTTTGAGGCGAACGGACACTACTCGCTCTGTCCAGTCCTCTATTCATATGAATTTGTGAGTCAATTGAGGCACCGACCGGTACATCCGGATTACTATTGCTTCGGAAATGATAGGAAGGTATTGGTTGACATGGATTGGGCTCATGAGACCCAAAACCATTGGACTCGTCAATACTGTTTTGGTTAGTCAGACATTGAGGTATGGCCTGGGGGTGAGGAAATATCACCTGATAGTGGATAAATGTCGACAATATTCCGGTTCTAATGTCACTGTACTCCGGATATAACGTGTTATCAATTTTGGCGACAATTGAAGCGATGGCTTCGAAAACTGATTGACTAATATTCAAGATTTGATTGCCGTTAATAATCGGCGGTCGAACTAATAGACGAATCAATCGATTCAATACTATGGGCACAAATTTGACCAGAGCTTCGATCTGAGCGTTCGATATCGAGAGGATACTTGTTTTGAACTCATTCTCAATATTCGGAAGAAGCCTTTGGGGAATATTTTGTTCATCGATGGCAGTCGATAAATGGAGGAAATTGTCTAAATTCGCGTCCAAAGAGTATATACTAGAAATGGCATCCACTACAACAGTGAACAGTCCCTTATGATTGTCAATCCAACGCGTGTTCGGGATTTGAATAGAAGGGGTCAAAAAAGAATAACTGGCCGGTGGTTTGTCTAACATTACGGGCAGACAAAATGACCCTGTTTGAAGTCTCCCATCTCTATGGAGTGGAATCCAAGTATAGCCCAAAATCTCTTCAGTTGTGTTTTCCGACTGTTTGGGCTTTGCGTGAATGTGATAGAATGTGAACAGAATATGGGTCTGTTCTGACAGCTTTGAGGGCAGTTTCACTTTGATTTCGTCGTTGAAATTCGGACATTTGTTGTGGTAATTGACAGAAGTAAATACTTCCGACACAAATTCGGGACAACTGGACTTTCCGAATATGATAGGCAGTGCGCTGTACTCGTCCTCGTTATTCATAATTTGTATTCTAATTGCTATATTCCGGGCCGACCCCTGTCTGTTCGTGAAATTAAGGTTTTTCGGGCAAACATAGAGTAGATTTCGGTAAACATAATGCGGAGAAAACACTTCTTTTGAGGGAAATTCCAGTATATCTTTGATGGGTCTGCCTTTTTCGTCGGGATAGGGATGAATTCGTACTAATTCAGGTGTTAAACAATATTTGGGGTATTGTTCGGGAAATGGAGAGATGTCTATTTTAAGTACACCCGGAATGCATTTAAGTCTCTTGAGAGTAGAAGAGGGGCGCTTTAGGTCAGTCAGATATTTGTAAAGGTCTTCATCTGTGAGTCTGTCGTTATCCTAATTAACACCAAAAAATAGTTTCTCATAAAAACGAATCGAGAATTTCTGACATAATTTCTAACTAAAATTTTACTTAATTTTTGAAATATTTTTCTTTTATGTAATTAATTATATTTTTGGCCGCAATTTGCACTTATAATAAACCGGTAGTTATACCCGTTTGCAACAAAAGTGTTTTCTTTTTCATAAAAAAAACCACTCCCTTATGATTGAGGATAAAAGTGCGGAAAAAATCATAAAAACTTCAATTTTGTTGAATTTTTTGTCGTTTTCCAAAATAATAACTATTTTTTATGACTTTTGAATTGATTTAATCTGATTTTTAGACTCTATGTTTTGCAACAATTTTGCCTTCAATTCAGAGACATTTCCTTTTATTAAAAGTATTTGGAAAAAGGGTTGACTCACTTGTTTGAAGAATGAATTTATAGAAAGAGTGACCGCATGAAAGTTGTTTATAGCCTCAGATAGCTCCTCATTGGAAAGACTGCGCCTTTTATCCAACTTTTGTCGCTCGAGTGAACCTTTTCTGCTGAGAGAACCGGAGTCGTTGCACCTTTTCTTAATGCTGTCCAAACTATTACAACTCCCTTTATTTTCGCCGTTAGAATCGCCATTACTTCCATTGTGTCCATTGCTACCATTTCCCCCATTGATACCACTGAATACATCGAGAAGATAGACAGCAGTCCAGGCGAAAGGCATTCGGTATTTGCCGAGTCGTTCGCAATAAAAAGCTGCGTTTGTTTTCAATTTTTCCCGATTCTTCTCATCTTTCATATAAGGTTCTGCGGCGTCGTTGACGTCTCCCTGAAGTACTTTCTCGAGTTTTATGACCAAAAATACATCACTTGAAGGATAGGTAATATTGAAAACACAGGAACGACTGAGTGTTGAAATGTCCTGATATTGAATATGACTCGTCAGAAGTCTCTTCAGTGATTCAGAATTCATATCAAAATAGAAGTTTTCAGATAATTTCTTCTTTTCTTTGGCGTCATATATGGCCAGTGAAGCGAAGATCGGCTCTATTTCGAGCTCTAACTTCAATGACAGGCATTTCACTAAAATTCTGTGACGATTTGGTTCCGACGGCGAAGGAATTGGTGGACGCAATTCTATGAGTTCGTCTTCTTCTGTAAGAGTGGACAAAATGATTTAAAATATTTTCAAAACTAAAAGAAAATATTGACTGACCCTGTAGTGCATAGAGTTGGAAAGGCGATGGATGTCTGCCCTCTTGTCTTCTTAATTCATTAACTCTATCCAATTGATCACAAGAAATATCATCCAGAAGGCCGGGAATAAGAGGGTCTGATTGTGAGTTTCGCAAATGAAATATACTACTGGTTCGAGAGCCGCGCGGACCACAATTAGACTGAAGACTATTCGTTCGCTCCAAGTTTCGAGAGTTTCGCGGAGAATCCATATAATGCCAACTCGAACGCGAAGATCGGGAGTGACCACAATCATAAATACTTCCTCGTGGAGTTGTCGTGTTTGAAGTTAAAGTACTGGAAGTTGGGGTCACTTCACTTAGAACTGACTGACGATTGGAAGGCGGCGTCGCTGACCCTTCAGATGTATCTTCATCTGAAGCCAGCGGCGGACGTAAATAAGGCGGTAAATCACTGATCTTTGATTGTGGTCGGGATGACCTGCAGGACGTTGATTGGGAAGAATAAACGATTGGAGTTCTGTCTTGAGAACTATCACAAAAGTCATTGCCATTGTTGGCATTGTCTTCGATGTCGACCTCATATTCATGTTTACCGATTGTCTTCGTTTGAGTCACTCTTTCATTAATTCTATCATTCAATTGAACGCATTGTTCGTATCTAAGGATTAAAATCATTAAATCAATGGTTGAAAGCAAACAATTGTCTCACTTCTTGTTCACAACAATCCAATTGGAAGTATAGCACTGAAGACATTGACTGATGTGAGGATTTTCTTGAGCGCTGACATCATCGAAGTCAGGGATAATAGGCTTTATTGTGTTGATCCTCCGTTTGCAAACATTGACTTCAATGTCATCCGCAGGAAATACGAGCAGAGCTTTCAACGGATCATTACTTATGAGCGTTGAGTTTGATTCCAGAAATTCTTCGAAATCAATCGGTTCTATGACTTCATTGAATGGCACCTAAACTCGAGGACACACTTCGTTAAGAAAGAAAACAAATGAAGATTTAATATTCACTTACTTCACAAAAACATCCCAAAGAACTGTTCGGACGACTGTTTCCGATATATTTGGGAAGACTTTTTGCAATCTTTTGGCGAATCTGTTCATTGGATTCTCTGTTTGGAATTAAAATAAATGATTAGTTAATTGAATAAATTGAAGGATAAAGTGATCAGTACTTTAATATTTTAGTAGCAAATGCTCTTCGATTGATCATTGTTTAGAACAATAGTTAAATCAGTGGTAAAAATAACAAAATTGTTGAATTCATGTCTCTGTTGAAAGTGATTCACGTCAAGCACTGAATCCATTCGTTTGACTCTTCCTTTGAAAATAAAATCATTTGACAAAAATATTAAACGTTATATAAAAATAACTCAAAATTCAAGTTTTTTATTAAAAACACCAAAAATAATGTTTGAAAGAAAGCATTGAATGGAAGCCAATGTGAGAGTGGTTTCAGTTTTCAATACAAAAACCAGTGATTCTATGAGATGTTAAGCAAAACAACTCTCAAACCAATGAGTCATTTATTGTGAAACTCATTACTCCTTTCAAATAACAAAAAGTTGTTTTGAAAATCTCTTGGAGTATAAACTTGTAATACAATGTAAACCGAAATTTAAATTGATTTCTAATGATTTTATTTTAATGTCTTATTCAATGGTTTTATTTGTGCAATAATTACCAATCAATTGAATAACGAGTCAATGGTTTCAATGTTTATCTGAAGTTTGTTTGTGTTTTAAGACAATACTCGAAAACCAATGAAAACGTGTATTTGAATGCAAAACAAAATAAATAAAATCGCCTCAAAATTAATAGTGTTTTTGACTTTCCTTTTAGTATTTTACACCTGTTTTTAGCCCAGTATTCAATGCAATAGTCGTGACATTTGTTTCGCCACAATTTCCTTTCCATTACTTAAACAACATTTATCATCATATTTGAAGATACATTTGGTTTGTTTGTAAACCAGAAGACATATGTCTTTGGAAGAATCAAATGTTTTGATACATTAGATTAAATACTCCAATGACTTAATGGATAATTTGGGATCAAATTAGCGGCACATTGGCGTCAATGCAAAATAATAAATATTATCTCACTTTCAAATCAATGGCACTCAAAGTCTTTGAAACAATTGATCTCTATTTAAGGCGTTGTAAACGATATGATAATTACTATTCGTAAGAATTGTTTATAATTGCTTTCAAACAAAACATTTGTTTTCCCAAACATTGTATTAATTGACTCAAAATATCTCATTTCAGACGTCGAAGACTTTTTCTATTTCTGATAATCGTTTGTATTATTAGTATTTATGTAATTCCTCTCTTATTTCGTAAACTTTGGAACAAATCTCCAATTTTTTCGGGTAAATTTCAAATTTCTTAAAATTCAAATTTTGAACAAATTTTTAGTCAAAATATTTGTCTTAAAGAAGATCCAAATGTCGAATGTATTGAACGATATGTTCGGCCATATCTTAACGAAGACAAAGATTTCGACTCAAGAATTTGGAGGAGTTATGAAACAGAAGAAAATACACCGAAATTCTTGCCATACGTCGGAAACGGAAAATTTGCGATTAGTGTCGACAATAGTGACAATACGTTCAATATTTTTAACAAAAGAGCTTTAGATTTGGACATTCCTTTCCACCCAATCGTTGACGTCGACTATTTCGGTGCCATTTCTAAGCGTAAGAATCAGTGATTTCTTTCAAAAACTTCATTTAATCTCTTGATTCAGATGCGAATGTCATTCGTTTCAAAGAAGGAGTTGTCAATCGTTTCATTTGTTTTGATTACTTGAAGAAAAGCGCTTCAATTAAACAGACTTTTTATGCCCACCGACTCATTCCCGCTCTTTTCGTTCAGGAAATTAAGATAACAAATCCATCGGTCTGTCCTCTCAAATATAAATAACTCAATATTCATCTTTTTCTTAATTGATAGGAAGTTCCGCTTGTTATAAAATTGCACCGAAAGGGTTGGACCGGCAGTTCAGACATTAAAGTGACGTCAATGCTCGTCTCAAACAAAGAACAAAAAGACTACTCTTTACTTTTGGCTCAGATACAAATCTGGCCCTCACTTGGTAACTCTTTAGTAAAAGCGGTGGCTATCGGTTACTCTCCAGTGGTGGACACTCTTGAAGTTGATGGACACAGTCAGAAGACAATTCTAGTGCAAACATTTGTGAACTACACGACAGCCACCTCTTCGTCTCAAATCGCAGCCAAAGTGCCTGAACTTAAAGTGTCGGTTCGCGAAACTGCCAAAAAAGTGATGGAAATGTCCTCGGCTTCACTTGAAAGACATCACTCAGAGATGTGGACTAATCTATGGGGCAGTGGTTTTGGTATAAGTCATTCAAAAGCTCCGAAAGCTTTGAATGGGGACTCAATTAATGCGACTCTTTATTACTTATTATCGCAAAGAAATACGTTTCCGTTTGACACCGATTTAATGAATTTCAATGATTTCGGGCAATCAGTAACACAAAGCAAATCACTTTTGTTATCACCCGACCGGTGTTATACCGGCCACTCAACCCTTCACGCGACAAACTTATGGTCAAAGTTAGACACTTTGATAGAAGTCAAAAGAATCGCCTCATTATGGCTATTGACACTCGAGAAGCAGGGATGTCATCATTTAATAGAGTCTGGTGCACAAGGAGTGTTGCAGGCCATGATCTTAAGTATGGCTTCTCTTCAGTTCACTCACAACCACTTGGAGTTTAATACTCCGCCCAATGAATTGCACCGAAATTATTATATCCGAAGAATAATATACGGAAACGAGACTCTAATTAACATAACTGTGGCGCTCGACCACAACAATAAGGCGCAGATATTCGTCGCTTTAGATAAGAACAACGCCAACAAACACTTCTATGCCTGCGATGCCGGATGTTTGGACGCGCCCGTCAGGTCTGTCTTATAATTGTCACAAAGTTTTTATTGAAATGTTTTTGATTAGTTTGAGTCTAATTTCGAGAGAATTTCCGGTCAAACAAACGGATCCGTTGACTGCCATTCTTTACATAACTCCCGACGAACAACACATTAATGAACTAAAGCATACGATTCACGTAAAAGAGATTGCAGAGGCGCCGGCACACGAGCACGAGACTATTATCATGCATAAATACGGCCACAGTTTGGGAGGTCTGCCCACAATGTTCTGGATCTCAATATTTGTTCTGATTGTCATATTTCATGTGTTTTTGGGAAAACTCATTTATAACGAGTATTGCGGCGCCTCTCAAGTGCCTTACGAACGCCATAGACAGGGAAGGTATGCCATGTAAGACATGTTAGGGGCCCATCAATTGCTCATTTACTCAGACATCGAACCATTGATTTGATAAACCAGTGCTTAAACATATTTATAACAAATTGAAAGAATGCAAAACTAGTCTCTATTTTGTAAATAACTTGTTTTGAATAAAATTTATTGATTAAAGTCATCAAAAAGTACTCAATTTTCTTTCGTTAAATAAATATTTAATTAATTAGCAATTTTTTGACAAAATACAGATAATTCTGTGTTTTTATTATAAATTTAATTATTAAAACTACTATTTGTCGAGAAATTTAAGGAATTTTCATATAAATTAAATTAAAATGGAATGCACTTCAAGTTATGGAAAACTAAAGATTCGCTAAAATCTTATTTACAAAAACTAAAAAACTTTCAAAAATTAAAAGTAATTTAAGTGTAAAGCGATTGCCATAAAAACCTATGAATTTGTAATCCAATGGAAGAGATATGAGATAATTATTGACTCGAAATCAGTTAATTTTATAATTTATAAAAAACTAAAAAAACGGTTTTTGATATTAATATCACTTTTGATGGGATCGTTATATCACTCATCGATAGGGTCTGGCGATGGGTCGCCATTGGATCGCCAGCGCCACAGGTTTATTGTATTATCTGATGAAGCGGTGAACACAAGACTTGAATTCGTGTCGATGGAGTTGATAGCACCGGTATGTGCTTTCATATCACCTATTAATGAGCAGCTGTTTTCAGTAGACCAGAGCTTCATTTGACCACTTCTGCAGCCACTGATTAATGTATTGCTATTCGGCATTGTATTCAAAGAAAGAATCCAATCCTTGTGACAATTATTTAGTGACTGAACTAATCGTTGACTTTGAAGATCCCATTTCTTAATGCACGCGTCGCGACTCCCAGAGAATAGGAAATCCCCACTAATTTTAAGAGCTTCGATGCCGTCATAATGAGGAGGTTTTAGGCATGTCTTTGGATTATGTATTCCTCCAACTCCTTCAAGCATTTCAAACACTTTGATGTAATGATCCTTAGATCCTGTGATCACTAAATTATTGTCAACACCGGCCTCTTCGACGGCCAAACACATGATGTCTGCCTTATGGCCGGTATTCAACTTTCCGATGCAATGAAACCTAAAAACAGATTTCATTGAATACTTTTTTCAATTAAATTAATATCAAAGGAAATACATTCTGAGGTCCCAAACGCGAATTATTCGGGAACAGGTACTGAAAAGGGTGGTTCCATATGTGCTTAGCTGAATATCTAGAATGTTTGCCTCTCCCGGTGCTAACTCTAATTTAGTTGTGTTGAGATTCATTGATATGTTGTTTTGACTGACCAGACCTGAAGAACTGCACAAAACTCTCGTTAATAATACGAATGATATTCAAAGAGACAATACTTAAGAGTTTTGACACAACGGGCCGGACTATCTCTCGGGTCCCACACTTTAATATAGGATTTGGAGGCGGAGAAGGCGAGTCGGTTGTACTCATTGTAACGAACCACTTGGACAGAGTCGGGGTGATCGCAAATTGATTGTATTTGTTGACCGGTTTGTAAATCCCATATCTTTAGGGAACAGTCTGTTTGGGTTTCATTTAATTAGTTATTTGGCCTCAAATTTAATTTTCTTATAGATTATGTTACCTTTTGAACCACTAAATAAGACATCATTGGTCGCAACAACACTGAGAACAGCTCTCGTGTGTCCTTCTATACAATCGAAAGCAATTAAATTTCGAATATTTTTTTACATTTTTGTTAAGGAATGTTAAGAAATGTCAAGAATTTTCATTAATATTAATCTTCTGTTTAAGGAATTAACGAATAAACAAAATTTATGTAATTATTGCCAAAAGTTTCTGAATAATTAAGTTGTCATTAAGTAATCAAATGTTTGGGTGTTATTAGAGGCTGTCAGACAGTGTGTCAGGTCTTCCCACTCACTGTTTAAATTATTTAAATTCAAAAACAAACTAATCTTTCATTCATACGATTATTTATACGATTATTTATACGATAAATGGAAAAAGAAAAATAAGCATCTATTATGTAAAATAATTATATATATTAGAAAATATGAATATAAAAAATGATATTCTGACCGGCAGTGTGTGTGCAGACCAGAGGAGAAGTTTTATCACATTTTCCACTGAAAGGAACTATATTTCCAGTTCTATAATCAAATCAAAGAATTAATAATTTTGAAGAAAAATGAATTTCAATTGAAATCAGTTTCAATATTTGCGATAAGTTATGAGAGAGAAGGGACTAACCTATCGATATTGAATTGATTGTTAGTTATGGAGCCATTGGTTAGTCTGGAGAAGACATTTTCAGTGGCGTCACGATTCCTCCTCTGAACAGAGGGGGAGACCGGAGGCGTTGAAGAATCACTATTCAATTCCCTGTTTTTTTAAAAGTTTTTCGCTTTTTTAGAAAATATTCTTAGTTTTGATTTGAGATTAGAATAGAATTAAACATTAATTGGAATCAAATTTAAATTAAATGTATTTTCGGTTAAAACAGTGGCCAAAACCAAATTGAAAAGCAATGGATTGTGGGTCGGGTGAGGAACGGGTTAACACACATAAAGCGAAAGCAAGTGATTGTATATTGTCTTACGTCGAGAGTTGTCTGCAGACATAAGTGAGCGGTTGGCTAGAAATTGAATTTCCTGAGGAAGAAAGTGTTGCGGTTCGCAAACGACGTGTCGGGTCTGACAGAAGGGGAAGTCGTTCGTACGTTTTGCGTTTGAAAGAAGGAGAATAAAAGAGTTCGGATTTGGGAGCAAAATATAGACAATTCCTGAATAGCACAGAATAAATGGACAAAACTTTAACATTTGATTGATTTTAAAACTATTAAAACTGTAAAAACATAGGAATCGTACGATTCGATCAAATGTCTATAAAAATGTCAAAAACTTGAATACAAGAGAAGTGACACAAATTAACGGACAATTAAAAAACCAAAACAAGTGAACAACTCTTCTATTTATTGTATAATTAAGTGTAGAAGACATGCATTAAATTCAATTATATCTATAAAGAGATCAATAATTCTTTGGAATAAAATTTTTAAAATCAATAAATAATTGCTTCAAAATAATTATTTGGAGAAAAAATAAATATTAAAAATATTAAGAATAAAAGGCATAAAACAAAGCTCACTTCAATGACGGAGCGCTGGGCACCCGATGGAGGTCTGGATC
>JAQGAR010000151.1:0-22006 GCA_034697865.1 Oribatida sp. | reverse complement strand
GAGGAATTCATGCTGAGCGCACAATCATAAGAAGAATTGTGAATATATCCGCAATTTGTCTTCGGCTCCAAATCTCGATTTGAATGATCGATGTCTTCAATTCGAGATTTAAATTTGAAAATTCTTCGGATTTAAAGAAACGGAATTTGAATTTTCATAAATAAGTATCGATTTTTGGAAAATTTTTAGACTAAAGATTTTAGTACTCAATATCTATTCGATTGTTTTATATATTCCTTTAACTTTTTTGGAGGTTTTATCGATGTTTTTGTTTGACAATCCATTTGTTTCAATCAATCTTCAAAACACACACACAATGTGTGGGTTTTTATCGACAAAAAATTCTTTTTATATCTGGAAGTCATACCTTGAATCGCCAGAGTGGGTGTGAAGAGTAGATAACCCCAATTAAATGTCTGGTAGAAGTTTTTTAAATGTAAGAAAAATAACTTAATCGTTGAATAATTGAATTCTTGACCTTATCTCGAGTTTGCTTTAGTTCAAAGAATTTCGCTTATCAGTAAGGCATTAAGCCTGGTTATCTCAAAGGTTTGACAATAAGTGTAATATATTTTATACACTTATCATTAACTCAATTGTAATGAAATGAACTTAAGATTAAGTAAAAGTTTCCAAAGTAAAAGCTTTTCCAAAATGAAAAATATGTTATATTTTTGATTTAAAGTGAAAATCACTATAAAAAGCCGTGAAAAGAATCGATTATATCAGGTCTGACATAGACTTTATAGAAAATGAGTTGAATTGTCGTTTGAGCTCTAAAATTGTCACTAAATCTGAAGACATATCAGTGATAGAGAGGTAATCACATTTTTTTTCTTTACAACAAATCAATAAAATATGTGACGACTTGTCATCTATTTCTTGGATGTCATAACTTTGTTAATGACTGAACGCCAGAAATTGCATTCTTCTTCATACATATAATGTCTGTCCGCATACTTTCCTTGTGATATGATTCTCTTCTTTTTCGGCAAAATATTTTTCAGTCAATACTCTATGAGTTCAGATGTAGTGAATCTCAAGACATCGAAAGAACGCACCGATAGATTCGTGCCATTAATTCAGATATCGGCAGTTTGTCACTCAAAGAGATTAAGATAAATATTTGTCAACTCTTATCTCATAAATTCATATCCTTTTACTGGAAATTCAAAAACAAATGCATTGATATGTGAATAATGGTATGGTCTAGTCCTACATGGCCAGAATCCTAATTCGCCAAATACCATTAAAAGCTTAAATTTTCTTTATTTTGAGGTTTGAAAATGTTATGTTTTAATTCGCCAAATATTTTATAAGGTTTAATAAATTGAATATTCCTAATTGGTCAAAAGTAAAAAAATATTATTCATGAAAATTACATGTATAATATAATTTTATATGTAATTATATTAAACGTAATATATAGTCATTGAAGACAGCTTGAGAAAATTTGTTAGAAAACTTGAGGAACGTTATCAAAAACAGAAAGAAAGATATGTTTCAGCAATAATTGTATTGGTTGATTCACTTTTAAATTTGAAAAATTCTTTTTGAAATGTTTAGCTTTTGGTAAGATTAGATTTGGAGAGATGTGATTTGACGAGTTAAGAATTGGCGAAATAGGATTTTAGCAAGATAGGAATACCCCAAATGGTAAGGATTGGCGTTTGGAGTGAATTTTCATTGAATGAGTGAATTGTTAATTCCATTTGATTGAAATGTGTTTATAATATCGTCTGACATATTGCTTTCATAATATAGGAATTTCATCGATGGGTTAGCAATAAAAAGGTCCAAGGGCTTTTCAATGTGGTATTAGAAACATTATAGACATGCTTTCAGCCAACATCGATATTGAATTTTAGAAAAATAAAGCTTTTTTGATTCGCAAACAATTTGTTAGACGTTATGACCAAAGTTAAGTTAACAATAATTATTCTGATTTCTTAAAAGTTTATGATTAAGTACCTTGATTATGACTGTTTAATATTTAACCCATTAAAAATAAGATATATTTCAATTGTTGGAAGCATTAGTTTTTCATTTTTGTCTAATGAGTCAATAAAAAAAGGTATTCTTTTATGAAAAGTTGCGAACCATTACTCTATTCTCTTGAGATGCCATTAAAAGAATTCGATTATTACTATTCTGTCCTCAAAAGACTAATATATGATTGCTTACAGTTCTCACAAAAACAGTAATCATAAAAACTAATGTATGAATACGACCACAAACTGAATGGTTATTCACTATTGAGGCATAAAAGACATTTATCGACACTAAAGACATGAGCACTGAATAACTCACTTAATACTAATGAATAGAAAATGCACTTAAAGTCGGCTCTCATTTGATTCAAGAAAAACTTTTTGTATTTATTTGGCCGTCATTTCACTCAAACCTATTCATTGAACCTATTATTTGCAAAACTCAAACTAATTAACTAATCTTTGAGAATAAAAAGTCAGTGCAATCATTACAGTAAAGGTTAGAAGCAATGGTAGACCAAGAATTAAACAACTGTTCAAATTTGTATTTATAAGATGAATACCAGTTAATAGTAGACATCACTAAAAACGAAGATTGAACTCATCACTGATGAGCACCAGACAAAAGATAACTTTCTCATTTGAACTTTTTTAGTCTAGAAGTGGCGTTTGATTTTAAATTGACTTCATTTAAAAGTTATCGACACGTGGACTAAAGAAAAGAATGATAGGCTAATTTTCTGCCATAATATAAGAGCAGTTATTGATGAAGTATAGCGGGAGGCCGAGCCATACACATATTCTTATTCAAAATTTAAATAAAAATATTTTATCTTTTATTTTAAAAGTAAACGAAACTTATGTTTGAGTTAAACAAAGAATTAATTGAAGTTAAATATTAATGGAATAGAAATGAAGGCTTAAAGTGTCGGATATCCCAAAGGATCTGATGTTTCGTTGAGGATATCGATCGAAGTCTCTCTGAATTTCTTCAACAAATCAATGAGTAATTCACGAGAAAACGTCTTAAAAATAGCCTTCTGTTCGTCGGCCACAATGTCAGCCAGTTTCATGCATTCGACCAAATTATTCGATGACTTATGGATTGAATGAGCGATGAATACCAATTGAGGAATATATTGAGTTCTCAATTGTTCCATTTGATGCTTTCTATTGGGGTCGTGAGAGCCCTCATCCTTCTGGTCGGTCATCCAACCATCGGGGAAAAGAAGAACATTAATGATCTTATCGGCGGCCAATTTTCCCTGTTTTTTAAGCATTTCTTTCCAATGGTTTAATTCAAAGTCAAACTGTTTTAATGAGTGCTCGTAAGCGACGGTATCCATGAATCGATTGGAAGTTGGCTTAAATGGCTCTTTGGGTTTGGAATTATGCAAACAGAAGAGCCTAAAGACAGACATTTATTATAAGTATTAGTAATTATATAAATTCATTGAAAGGAGAGTCAAAACATTATTGAATGATAAATGGAGTCAATTATATACCAATCAGTAAAGGCATCGTTGGCCTGAATATATGCCTTATGGCACAGGTATTCACGAACAGCATTGTCGTCGTCTGCATTCAGTTCGCTTCTGCCAGTTGTGAGTCTTAGCTGTTTGTATAGACAATCGATTATGTCTTCGGGCAATTTATCGAACGTCTCTTTCGTTGCGTCCACTTTTCTCATTAAAAGGAATGCTCTCATCAGTGAGTTTGACTGCTTTAGGGCTTCCCCCCATTGTTGCACTTCACTGAAAAGAAGCCAATCCAAAGAATTTATTTTCTTTTTGTCTTCATTTGTGGTCACATTTAGCAAATCATTAGATAACTCAAGTCTTTCGTCTTCAGGTTTAGTTCTAAGGTTGTTGACAACAGTGGCTGTAATCGAACTGATGTCCAGATTTGCATTCTTTGCCAAAAAGATGCAAACTTTTCTGTCATTTTCGTCTTCAATGCCTTCCAATAGTTTGGCAAAATTTGTGATTTGATTGGCTTTCGGTAATTTGGAGGTATAGAACGCCACTAATTCTATTTGGTTTCGGGATATCAGATATGATATGTATGACTCCAGTATTGATACGCATAACGCCTCACGACTTGTCTTTTCTTTCAGATATCTTAAGAAAAGTGGTTTAATTATAAGTAATCGTATTATCAAACAAATTAATGAAAACCTTAAGGCGAGGACTATGTGGGCGAAAAATCTCAAGAGTTGTGGCTCTACTACTTGTGCCCTTTTGTCTGACTTGTTTTCATTTTTGGTTAGTCTCATATCAGAGATCAGTTTAGAGCACTCGTAGATGTAATCTATGAGACTCTCGATATCGCCCAACATTATGAACTTCTGAATGTTCTGATGATAAGTCTCTTCAGCCACCGATGAAATGGTTCCATGAGATTCGATTTCTCTGAAAATCTCATTGACAGACAATTTGTTGTCCCAATAGGCGTCGGGCAAATCAACTCTAAACCGCGGTTTACCCTCAGGCCTGGCAACAGGTGATTGCCTCAACTCATACTCGATGTGAACGTCAAGAGAACACCTTTTCAATGCAAATCCATAATCAATTCCAAAATCAAAACTAATGCAAAATCAATACTAATCTATACTAACTTGAAATAAGCCCATAACTTGTCGGTCCAACGACTACAAAGAGGTAAAACCACACCTATATTACCACTAAGAACTGCGAATATGGCCCTCTCATAAATATGGGTGCCCTCCATTTTCGATGACTTCCAACAAACATATTTCCATATATCTCTGTTAGGGTTGCCATCAATCGGTTCTAAAACTTTGTGCGAACTCGAGTCATCTGCATAATTGGGGTCATGATATAGAAGCCATCCATCAAGTGATGCGGACAACCAATGATATCCTTTGAGATAATTCCAATTCTTAAGTCGAATGCAGTAAATAATTAATTTCGTTACGAACCAAGACGTTGAGCGACATCTTTGGCGTCATCCAGTTGTCCTGAGCGCAACAATTGGAAGATAGCTCTAAAGAGACGACTCTCGTCCTCGACGTCGAGGTCATGCAGAGGTCGTTTTGTCCGAATAGGTCCATCAGGATCCATTTTTTCACATAACTGGCGCTCTTTGCCATAATTTTCTGCTTTTGTTTTCAATAAGTGAAGAGTGTTTTCCCACGAATACGGACCTAATATACAAATGAGAACAATTGTCATATTATCGGTATTTTAATCAAATTGATCACACCTTCTGAGTAGAACTGGACTTTATCGCTGTTCATATCTTCGTTATCGTCCATTTGATTCCTTTCCAACCAATCGATATAGACTTGCATTTGTCTTAATTGTGAGTTCTTTTCAAAAGTTCTATCAATAAGTATTTTGTCACTCATTTTTGCGAATAAATCGTCAACAATCATATCTTCTTGTGAATCGAGTGCTGGGAAGGACTTCTTGTCCTCAAAATTTGATTTAAAGAGTCGCCAACTGTTTCGTTCAAGACGTAAGAGGTTTTCTAATTTACTCATATTCTGTGAGTCGTCAGAAGTTCTGACTTTAGTTTTAATCAAATTCGAGGTCACCATTAAGTGATCGCAGCATAAGAGCTCGAATTCGGTCAGCATTTCAAAGACGTTGTCATCACTTATTCCGTACTTCTGAATTGTTTCGAAGAACTGTTGATAAAGACTCAAAGAAGAGCCCAAAGAAAACGAATCTTCTTTTTCAGGCGAATCAATAGTGGTGTCATCGAAGTTCATGAGAGCCATTGAATCGTAGCGGTTCGAAGACGAAGAGGTCATTGTCTCGTTCAGTAGAAGCGATTGATTACTGGGGTTTGGGTTCAGAAAAACGCTTTGATTGAAGAGATTTGTGGGCAATAAATGCATTGAAGACATTTCAAACGAATCTGATGGACAAAAGTGACAACAAATTAAATAAATGAATTAAATCTAAATTGAATTTACTTTTGAGTCGAGTGGCGTGTCGTGAAGTGCTATCTCTTATCGAAGGCGATTCCGATAACAGCGAAGAATAATAAAGCGAGTTATTATGAGTTCTGTCCATTGTCTCACTCAGGGATTTTGATGATAACAACAACTAAAAAGTGAGGAACAGATGATTGAGTGATTGGATCAAACAAAACACATTTCATTCAAATTTTGAACAGAAAGCCGACAAAAACATGGTTTAGGTGTTGCCATCTGACCAACACTTTTACAGACTACAAAACAAGGGATTAAAACCAATTGATTTTTTGTAACATTTGTTGTGATTAATCTGTTGAGAGTTTTGGTTTAATTTCAATGAAAAGAGAAATTATATTCAAAAACAGCGTTACATTAGATGATGAGCTGACGTTTCATTTATGATTGGATGACATAATGTGGAATATAATGAACTTTTGTGTACTGAAACTGAAAACTAGAAACACATACATATTGTGTGTTATATCCACTGAAATGTAAACAAATTTAATTCAAATTTTGATTTTAATTAAATTTAAATCTTTCGGCAAATTATTTGAGTGATTGATCGAAACGATTGTCGATCACAATGGGAGCGGTTATGTCGTTATCCATCAGTCCGTTGTCACCAATTCTGCAATTTATGGCTCTTTCTTCAGTTGCTGTGATTCTCACGGTTTTGGTTCCGTTCACTAAAGTGGAGGAATCGTTTGGAATGCAAGCCATTCATGATTTCATCTTTTTATCGGATTTTAATAATTTAAAGCAATTTTTTGTTCATTTAATTGATCCGAACAATTATAAGACTGAATATAAGAATGGCATCGATTTGTTCCAAAAACTCTTAAATTTTGAGAATAATTCCAGTCATAAATGGGATCACAAAGACTTTCCCGGTATTACTCTTTAGATCAGCTATTAATCGACTTTCTGACAGTCTTTTAATTGCAGGTGTAGTTCACCGAACATTTTTGGGTCCTTTCGTGATATCAATGTTTGCGAAGCCGTTCTCGCAATTCATACAATCGGACGACAAGTTTTATCTTCAAATAATCAGTCGAATCGTACTCTTGTTGTCAGTGATGTATTCGTTCTCAGTGTTTGGCCGATCCATACAAACCCGTTACGGACCGACCACTCGTCGGGCGCTATCAGTCTTAACCTTAACTCAGTTCCACTTTTTGTTCTACTCTTCGCGATGTCTTCCCAACACATTTGCGTTGATTTCAGTGATGATAGCTTTGGCCAAATGGTTGGAAAGGAAGTGGAATCACTATATATTTATGGTCGCCTTCACTGTTCTGGTCCTCCGAATCGAAACAATGATACTCTTCGCGTGGATTACGGCTTATGAAGTGTTCATCACTAGAGAGCTTTCGATTTGGCGTATATTAAAAGTTGGCATTCCTTCCGGTGTTTTCTCCTTAGTCTTCACAATTGCTTTCGATTCTTATATTTGGGGAAAACCTGTTTGGGCCGAAGGTCTGTACTTTGTTTAAATTAGATCCACAAACAACTTATTCATGGCTTACGACAGGCGATGCTATTCTATTCAACATCTATGAGAACCGGTCCCACGAATGGGGAACTCAGCCGTTTTTATGGTACTTCTATTCAGCACTTCCGCGAGCAATGCTTCTGACCATCATTTTTGTGCCGTTTTGTTGCAAAGAAATGTTGAAAACTTTGGCAATGATTTCGCTCTTATTTTTGTTGAGTTATTCGTTTCTTCCACACAAAGAGTTGCGTTTCATTATTTATGTCATTCCTCTACTGAATGCCTGTGCGGCCAATACTATAGCTGTTGTGATCGAAAAATTTGAGGACACGGTTACCAAAAAGAACGAATCGTTTCTCATAAACAAAATATGGAACTATTTTTGGCCAAACGATGACAACAATTCCAATGGAATGGCAGTCAAAGACGAGAACAAATACGACGCCATTCCATCAAATAATAAAAATTTGCGGCGGAGAGGAAAACACCTCAACTCTTTCGAAGACGATTTGGATCAACAGTACGAGAAAATAACCGCCGCCCAATTGCTCAATAGTAGTGACAAGTGTTCCGCACCCAATGGATGGCAAGGCTTACCATTTCACTCATAACTGATCTAATACCTTATTTATTCTTAAGGTGTATGACATTTGCATTCATAGTGATGGCGATCCACGTGTGGTGTAATGTGGCGGCCACTGTATTCATGTCATTGGCCGCATGGCACAACTATCCCGGTGGGGAAGCCATATCTTGGTTGAACCATCACATAACGGCAGTGGATAATTACCACGATCGCTCGACAATCGGTGTCTATGTGTGCAATCTGGCCGCTCAGACCGGATTCACCCGATTCCTGGAATTGGATGCTATTTATTACGACAAACAGCCGAAACTCATCGACGAAAACTTCATTCGATTTGGAATAACTTATTTAGTGCTCGAGAAAAATGATGTCCAATCACTTCAGTCCCGCTGTTCAGGCAGTGGAACAGACGTGAGCTGTCATATCGGGAAACACATTCGAAACTGTCGAATATTGAAATCAATAACCGGTTTTAATGGACTCGATTTTTCGCTCTCCAAACAAGTGGTCATTAAAACCGCTCCAATGCTTTGGATATTCCGGTGTCAGAAGTGAACAGCACTTTATTTAAAGGCAACACTTTTCACTGTTTCTCAAATATTTTTAGTTCAAACTATTATAAAATTTTAGGTTTAATTGCAGAAACCGAACAGTCATTCAATTCATAAAATTAAAAACTCTTTGAAATCGAATCCACAAAAACCGGTTTTAATTACAATAAAATTAGTCAAAAGTTGTGAAAACCTATTATATACTCGACTCACATATTGTCTAACAATCAGTGAATTTCAGTCTATTTCTCCAATAATTTACGAAAGAATTGATAATTATTTGAGAAATTACTGAATTTTCACACAATTATATCGAATGTGTGTTTGATCTCAAATAAGGACTTCGTTTTCGGTTTTATTGTCACTCAATTATAACTTAAATTAATCCAAAAGTCATAATATATTTGTGATATTCTGAGAGGTTTTGTCGTATTTATAACTTATTTATTAATTAAGTGTATAATTATGTTAAACAAGAAATTGAGTGTAATTTTCAATTAGATTTCAATTGCATTTCATTCGACATTAAAAACAAAATAAAAAGAAAAACATTTAAATATTCAAAAATTTGGAAAAATGTTCTCATTTTTTGAAAATCTTAAAAAAAAAGTTTTATGTCTTTGACTTCAATAGTTTCAATGCAAAGAATATATTTATAGAATAATTGAGTCAATACTATAGTGGTATTCAATGAAAGGATAGAGAATTTTATCGATCGTTTGGAGTCAACCATAAAACGCAGTCTCTCTGAGGCTTCGGTTATGTAAACACTGACTGCTATTAAAGCCATTCATAATTTAATACCAATTATGTAAAGACTAACCAAATCCTGTCAGAGATGCCGAAACGCAGGAGCGATGATTCTTGTTGTGATGATTCCGATGACATGTCCATCCCTCTCCCAATACAGACATTCTTATGGCGTCAGACCAGGTTTTGAATCCACATCGATGGGATTATTACTCACTTACCCTCTCTATTCAGTCCATTCATTCGTCCGAAAATCAGTCGCCTACAGGATGCCGCCGCAATGGAACAGAGGGAGGCCTGCAAATCCTTCGAAAAGGTCCTAGTCCAAAACATTCAGTTTGGACTCTCTCCTAGCTTAACGGAAGCCATTAAAAGTATTAGCAGGTATTCCTTCTCTTCAATTGTCAGAAATAACTCCAGAATTATACTAATTATGAATTAAAATGTAATCACTTGAAGGTGGCGTCTGATTTTGGCGGCTTTGCCTCATGTGATGCACTGTTGCGCTGCACTTCTTTATGGCCGAAGAAACAGCACTTTTGATAAGCTCTCAGCCGCAGAAACAAAACTTCTTTATACACTTCATTGGATCCTTTTGGATGCCGCCGAAGAGTGCGCTGATGCCGAGTGTGAGGAAGGAGTGATTCGGAGACCCGAACACTATTTGCTTCCAATTACTACAATTCAAGTTTTCATTTATTTATTTGCGCCGCTTATCCCAAGACTAAAAGGGTCTGACTTTTTGACCAGTTTTCGGCTCGAAAATGGATATAAAATTTGGTCGCCTCTGTTCGCACACTCACACCCCGAGTATTTAACTCAGACTTCTTTTAAATCTTACTTTAAAATTGTTGTTACTTTCTGTCCACAGTATAACCAGCTACACTGCTCAGGTCAAACCAAAGCGCAATATATTGCGAGCCACAAGACATGAGAAAAAGTCAGCACTTCCTAAGTTTGGAGATGTATTCCTCGGTGTTTCCGGCGGAGACAAAGGTTTTTATTCAATTTAATTAATCAAGTAAATGTCCTTTTGATAATAGGTCGAGAAAATACGCCAACCCCTTCAATGGCTAGTTCCTTTGACCAGCAGCCAATATCACCGACTCCAACACCAACACCAGTGCCAACTCCAACGCCAGGTCCATATTTAGGTTTTCCCACCGGCGCCACTTCCAGCGCGTCGATTGAGAAAATTGAAGGCAAGGATTCGGCCACACCTACAAAAAGCAGTTCTTCGGTAGAGAAGAAACATTTCGACGTCGAAACAAAACCATTGTCCGATCCATCGATGGCCACTTTTTTAGATGTGGCTGTTCTCAGATGTCTGTTCACTTCGCAATGGCTCGAAGATGGCATCGATTGGGGATTAAATTTTTTACTCAATAGGTTTCAAGTTTTATATGAAATCAGAATTTCTTTAATTTTAATTATTTTTAGGCTTAAGTCCATTAATACTGACCTCTCGAACAAAGATAAGTTACGGAACAGAAGTTCTTCTCTTCCATTACCCAAAAGGGATTTTGTTGTCCAAACAGTGAACGAACAAAAAGAGAGAAACGAACACATCCCTAAACTTATTATAGATAATGATAGTTCTCTACCTTCAAAATCGCCATCGATGCAAGATTTGCGTCGATCTTCATTTTCAGGACTTCCCGGTATTGGAGGACTGGCAAGTTTCACGAGCCTTATTGGGTCTCCCAACCCAACTTCCATTGCCAGGACGGCCAGCGAAAAAATAAAGTCACCCAAACGCCAGAAAAAAGGATCGACCAGTGATTTGAGTAAAGGTTTGGAGAATAAGATCAGTTCCGAACAGAATTTGGATAAATTGAAAGACAGCGATGACTTCATTTCAAACAAATTGAGAGAACATAAGAAAGACAAAAGTGATACAATCTTCAGATCTAAAGAACTGATTCCTCCTCCTCCTCGACCCAAATCTGCTATCGGTCGATATGAAGACGGAAGGGCAAAAATACCTTACATCACAAATTTAGAGAAGTCGGAGATGCAAAGGGGAAGGTCTATGCCGTCTCTACATCTTTTACTCGACCGCTTTGGGAGCAGTTCTTCAGACGCTAAGAATTCTAACCGATTTTTGGCCCCCGAAAAAAAATCACCAAAAAAGACATCCCAAGCATATAGTGTCCCCTTTCCTATAATCACAATCACAGAGCACTCCCCCGTCACTTCGATTCAATTTTTCTTGAACCAAGAGGGGAACGACTCACCAAAGGACGAATCAGTTTACAATTTGTTTGCACCGAATTGCAGACAATTGGGAATTACTCGAAGTCAAACCGATACTGATATCAGTTATTACACGGAAACGACAACTGAAGCGGCCGCCTCTACTAACTATGTCACCAAAAACGGACAGTTGAGTCCTATTGTAATCTTGAAAGCCGTTCATTCGATTTCGCTCAAAGAATCCGTTTGTTCTTTGAAAGTTTGTAAATCAATTCATGAAATAATAAATCGTCTAATAAATGTTGGGACCATTCCTACGTTTATTCCTCCAATTGAGATAGACAGTGCTGGCCCTGTGAGTCCTGCCACTGTTTCCACACCAGGAGGTATTGTAGATGGTTCCAACTCTATTTCTAAGAGCAAACTTTCCTCAGAAAACGAAGAACTGTCAATACATCACTTGTTTATGGACACACTTATGCGTTTAATTAAACAGTTGGGATGTCCTCATGGTTGTGGGGAAGGACATCGAGGGGAAGATGCCCTTCAACTAAAGCATTCAATTGTTGTAACGCTATCCTATTTATACCAGTCTTCAGAATCACATTTTGGAAACTTCTTCGATGAAATGGTTAACAGAAGAACTATTCAGGAAATTGTTGACATTTTTCATGCGTTTCTGGGATTCTGTGCTGAATCGCACAATAATTCTATTTCTCCGGTCAGTCAATTGCCACAAACTAGAAAACAGTCAAACACTCCATTACTAAGTCAGCAGTCGATGGATTCAACCACTAGTAATGCCATTCGTACGGGTTATTCAACTAATTTTGGCGCCGGTTTCGCAAAAATGGGACCCAGAGGTAAGCAATCGAATAAATCTTAAAATCTATTTAAATCTTAAATCTTATGTCAAATGGTAGGCATCGAAGGCGTATTAATAAATTTCATTTTCAAAACACTGATCACTCGTTTGACAAAAATGTCAAAAGAGATCAAACTTCAGGAGAATATGTCTCTCTATTGTGAGATCAGACAATTCATTACTTACATTAGGTTTGACTGAAGAATCACTTTTAATGAATTGAATTGATTTGAATATTAATTGCAGGGACAACCATGGTGGTATTTTCAGGAAAGTTGCATTAAGTGGTCTAATGGACAGCGCACAACTCCTCAACAAAAAAGATTTACATCAAACTTCATCGGCGTTACGAGTCGAAGATTTGAGAAGTGGACAGTACTCTCCAACTCAACAGTTTACTGATGATTCAGAAAGAACTACTCATAAGAGTAAATTCTTTAAGAAGAAGAGCAGCACGGCCGGAATTAAACCCGCGCCCAGTAATCAAAGTATAACTGAAGACAGTCAACTGAGCGATTGGCCACTCCCAGGCACTGGTTTAATCCAAAGTCACGGCAGTACAGGTGCTCTACGGGTGCAAAGGTCTGCCTCTCCACGATTGTCGATTACAGACGACGACGCGGTTATTATTTTACAAAAACGGGTCAAAAGTGGCAAATATTCCAAACCTTTCAATTTCACCAATTGGTTCAAAACTGGGACCAAATCTGAGTCCAGTTCCCTCCACCCTGAATCAGCTGTGCTTCTCGATAACGGCGGAACTCTGTCATATCTATCGTCCTCAGAGCCATCAACTGAAAAGATGGTGAGAAGGGCCAGCTTTAGCCGTCAAACCATTAAAGGAAGTTCGATATTAGGTGGAACCACAGGTCAGAAAGGAGGGCACCACTCCACATTTGGCAAAGCACGCAAACGAATGGAAGACCAGTTCAGATTTGTCTTCGGTAAAAGCAAATCAAAACACGGCTCCTTCGAAGATACACCAGACATGTCTCGCCGTAACTCATTCGACTTCGACCGAAACGCAACGGACGGCGATATGATTTTGATTCGGGAATCGAAGTTAGTTTCATTGCCAGCCGTTAGGGATGGAATGATTCGATTCCAGTTTCTATTGGAATCGTGTACTCCTGGAACTTTGCCCGACCCACCATTAATCGCTGCGATGTTGGATATTAAAGCGCCAATAGTGGCCAGGGCTGCCTTTTACCTCGAATGCGCTTATTTTGTGCATCGATGCAATCGTGGTCTTTGGCCGGTTTGGATGCGCCACAATTTTAATATATTCCGACCTTCTGGTCCAATGCGAGCTGGCTCACAATCTGCAATCAGAGGCCGGGCTTCAAATGTGTTGCAGAGGACAGCGGGGCGTGCTTTTTATCAATGGGCTGAAATGTTAGGCGCAAGAATGGAAGAGATTCTTCAGAATGAAATAAATACCGAGAAGTCTTTAACAAATATGACAGATGATAGCAAAAGAAGACATCTTAAAAATGATGACGAAGACGAAGATTTTCTTGACGAAGCTTTCGTCAATCCTTCAGGAAATGAGTGCCCATTTGCTCTGAAACTGGTCGCGTGTCAATTATTATATGAGATAACGGCTTTTATGAGAGAAACCCATCAATATTTGCCGTCACGATCTTCGCATTCATCGATTCGAGGCCGTGGATCTACTTTTGAGCCAAGAACTGTGACAGCAAACCGGCGCTGGTCTATGGCTCTCAGTAATTAATATTATTTAAATTTACGAAATAATTTCTAACATTTTATTTTTTAAGCAAATTCTGGTCCTTTGGATGGTTTTTCTCATCAGAATTTCGGGGAAAGGCGTATAAGTTTTGTTCTTCAAGAGGCAGATGGAGAAGAAGAGTCCAATAGTAGTATTTCTGCTGCCGATGATCTTACTCCGGGTTCTTTAGAAAGGAAACGGTTATCACAAACAGGACCTCCCGGGCGTCCACATCTTTTGCGTCGCTCAACGGGTGGCAGTGGTCATGGTAGTTTCAAAAGAAGAAGTATAAAACTGAAGAAAGGCTCTGACCGTAAGAGTGCTTCAAAACATCGGTCCTCGACTGTTGTCGAAGACGATGAAAATGATAATCAAAAACATTCAATACTCAGACGATCCGACTCTTTGAGGTCCAGACGTAAAGTTAGCGGAGTTTCGGAGAGATCTGACACTTCCGAAAGGATTTCGGGTATTTCTCATTTTTAAACTTAAGATTATCCGTTTATAAAGTTTTTTGTTGTTTTTGAAGGCGACGAATCGCCGGGTGTTTTGTCAGAGGACGGACAAACCCCGGACTCTCCCAGTGATGGTCTTGAAGCTGATGACAGTGAGATCATAACAAACATTCCATGGCTTAGAATAATGTCAACCCTAAACACAGTAATGACATTTCATTGCAATCATCAGCAGTACTGTCAGTCTAATTGTTACCGCCGTATAATGCGCTCCACTTCTCGACTCATGAAAGCTGTTCAAAAAGTATATACTGAGGACACGCCTCAAACACAACCAGAAATGATTTCACTTAAACTTTTTGAAGATAAAGACGACGCTGCAAAGAAGGAGAAGAAGCTGAAGAAGATAGTAACCGGGCCATCTTCACCCATTCGTAGAAAAATATCTGTTGGCCATAATATCGACAAAGAAAGTCATGGCCATCACTCCATTCATAGCAGTACAACATATTTAGCGCACAATATTGACATCGAAGCCGGAACCTCAGAAACAGAAGATCCTCGAAAGGCATTCATTGAAGTGGCAAATAATAAATCTTTGATTAAACGCGAAGAAAACCCAACTCTTAAATACGTAAATCTTCAGGTGAAGAATCCTTTTGGAGCAACCATTTCAATGCTAGTTAAGGGAGCATTGGTTTTGCCACAATCAGACTTCGAAGAATTGCTGCATTTATCCTGGAATTTGACCCTTGAAGATGATCCGGAGTTATGTGCGGCCGCTTCAGTCGCTCTTATAATGTGTGCCCTAAAGTTTCCAAAATTAGTCAGCGATTTGCTGGAGAAAGAGCTTAACCACGAAAATCCTCAGCGAAGGACTGTTGCAATCAATAAATTTTATAAAATTTGGAGCAATAGATATCAATTTTGGCCTCGACTTGAAGAAGGAGCACATCTTTACCTAAAAGTGCCCCCTCCAGCTATTGAGTTTACTTTACCCTCGCCAAGAATAGCGCT
The DNA here is from genome assembly GCA_034697865.1 of Oribatida sp. Lineage (NCBI taxonomy): Eukaryota > Metazoa > Arthropoda > Arachnida > Sarcoptiformes > Oribatida sp. The sequence goes on along the minus strand of JAQGAR010000151.1, from coordinate 6,422 downwards.
CGAATCTATACCAGTTGTAGACCCACCTTATATGCCGGTTACTAAATCGAAAGTAGAAGAAGTGACAATTAGTCAGGAGCCACAAATCCAGCGCTCATTCGTGGCGGCCACCAAAACACGTCGAAAACAACAAATAGAATTAGTGGCCAAAGCACTACAGGAAGAGGAGGACAAACTGAGGGAAGAACGCGAAAACTATCGAATATCTGCAGTGCCCATCACACTTCAGGCAGCCTATGAACCCGCCTTTTTCCATACCGTCGAAGAACATGAAGGAGAAGATGACGAAATCGACAGAGTTCCCACACATCACATACAGGTCTGTCCTATGTCTTAAGAATCTATTAAAAACTAATTTTCTGATTAAACCGTGGATGAAAGATGGCACAGGCTGTCTTCCCTTCCAGTTTGTGTTCGGCTGCTGTCACAATAATAAATCTGTTGGACGACCCACAAGTTAGCGTTGAAGGCAGCGCTGTATATGAAGTGGCATATAAAGTTATATGGCACTGTTTGGTTGAAGACCCGGCTCTCTTTTTACGTCATTTCCTCGAAAGGCTGACCCGAGAGAAACAGTCCGTCATTTTTCAAATCTTGAGACGATTGATTCGATTCATGCCTAGACTGCCGGCACAGGCGGCCTTCACGCTCTATAACTATATGATTGGATTTGTGATGTACCATGTTAGGGCACCAGTTGAAAATAGTCAAGAAGTGATCTCAACAGTTTTGTCAATTTTATGGCTGGTTGTGCCCAACGTTCACGGATTGTTTCTCAAAGATTTGAAGCAAGTCCTTCGCAAAGAACAATGCGACGCTTCTTTGCTTATCACTGCTAACGTACCCAGTGCTAAGAAAATCATAGTTCACGGGCCAGACGCCAGTGTCATCCCATCACAATTCCCTATACACGAAGACACGCAGTTCTCTCAAATACTTACCGATAGTTTGGACTTCTTTGGTATCGATGAGAACGAACACAACGAATACTTTTTAGTCGATTCAAAGACAAGTATTAATTAATTGAATCCTTTTTATCTCCTAAACCATTTGTTTGGCCATTAGATCAAATGCATAATTTGAATGCATTTGTGCGCGACTTTTACTTCTTTAAGAGATCACAATATCCACAAATATCATTGGTTCACATGAATCCGAACGAAGCATTTGAAAAACTTCAGAGACAGGCCTTTACTCTTCAATTCGTCGAATTGGGAAAAGTATTAATTCTTCGACTCTTTCACAAATTATAACTTGATTCTGTTTTTGTTCCAGACTTTAATGAGTTTATCTCTAATAAAGTCTTCATTTCTGGGCATTCAAAGAGTTCTATTTCTTCACGAAGAACTTATGAAATTGCCGTCATTTCCACGAAAAGCACTCGAATCTAATTTCAGTCTTTATTCCGGTCCCACTGGCGAGGAGGTGCTAGGAATGGATACATTGCATAAATTAGTCTGGGTCAAACTTGTAGCAAGAATGTTCGAAGCAACGGGGGGATTCTTCGCCAATTCGGCAGATATTCATCTATTTCTTAATGTATTGAACGGCGCACTCATTCTTCACTGTGAGGACGCCTCAATGTTAAGGTTATGTATGGCCACATATATCAACGCCGCACATCAGTACCGAAATATCTTCGCCAGTAATGGCTATCTGTTGATAATTCCTACGATTTGTCGGATTTATTCGAACCATCAGACGAATGGACTGCTCTGTCGAACCATAGAATTTGTTTGCAAACAGTTTTATATATTGCATCGAAAACCTTTTGTTTTGCAAATGTTTGGTGCGATCGCACCCATACTTGACTTGGATTTGTCATCCAATTTTGGTGACGCCAGTAAAGTGCAACCCCGGGCATTCTTTCAACTGTTGCAGTCGCTGGAAAAGTATATCGTCGACCCCTTAGATATTCTGGAATTGGTTGAGGCAGAAAAACCATTGAAGGCATTAGACTTCTGTTACCAAATGGATGCGGAAACACTGACTGTGTTGGACGCTATTTCTCTTTGTGTTACAGTTGTCTCATATGCGGCCGACACTGAAAGGGGTCAACAAATGTTAACTGTATTGGAAGCAATACTTCCATTGCATTTGAAACACATGCAAACTCTGACCACAAAAAAGGAGACTCCGGGCGGACCGCGAACTGAATTACAAATGATTCATAACGTCTCTGTTTGTATGAAAACTCTTATTTATAACTCTGAGGCTTTGACGAGGTTTGTCATCACACTCTCTCTGTCCTTTTCTCATATTTCTAATGACTGGTAGGAACTTCACGGGGCCACAACGAGCTATTGATTTGAGGGGTTCCAGCATTAAAAATGCTTCAAAAGGAGCTTACAGTCCACCCATTGAGATCGATGACGACAGTCACTCCAAGTCAGTCAATAAGTTATAAAATTCTAGATTCAATTATAGTAATAATGCGTTTAGTGCTAACCCAAACAGGTATATGCCCGACAACTACTACCAGTCCTCCCGAAGTCGTCCAACATATCAGTATTCGGATACAAGTGATGGCGAACTCATGCGAACCGAATTTCGTCGACCGCGCGATATATTGCTTAAAGTGGTCGCAGAGTTTTTAAGCAGAAGCACTGCTCGTTTGGCTGATCTGAGCAAAAAACTGCCGGATTTACATCAAAAGGGGTCCACTTATGAACTACTAGATGTAAAATGTCATCTAAGACTCGCAGAAATAGCGCACAGTCTCCTGAAAATGGCACCTTATGATCCGCCGACTATGGCCTGTAGGGGTTTAGTCAGGTATATGAACGAGATATTGCCCAATAGTGAATGGCGTCAGGAACAGATGCGACCGGCGCTTATTATGGTTTTGAGGCGTTTGGATAAAACATTCACTAAAATAGCCAAGAAATCAGCCATAAAGAGATCGACTGATTGGGAGGCCGCTAAAAGACTATTGAAAGGCGTTTATCTAACTTTCGTCAAACATCCGTATATCGTTCATTTACCACATCTTAAATCCTTAATTTCGGTCTGTCAGAATATAGTGCTAGGGGACCAGGCTCACGGGCCAGCTGAGAGCGCATCTACTTTGCCTTCATGGGCAGTAGCACTCTCACAATCATCACCACCAGGTCTATTTCATTTCTTATCTCACACTTTCATTACTGTATGAATCATATTAAATACAGTGAACTCAAAACAATTATTTTTAACAAATGACATTTTTCTGATAGGGTTTACATCAGTGGCGGTGCGTTTGATCGCATTGCAGATGCTTCAGTTGGGCGATACACAAACTCTTGAGACAGTGTGCAGCGGCGCCTTCTCTTCCCCCGAGAAGAGTGAAATCTATTTAATGAATTTGATTTATCCGCTCTGTATTCGCATCAGTAGTGGCCTCAAAGAAGTGCCAAAAATGAGACAGTGCGACATCACATTCACTCTCACTGTTATTCTCAATACATTGAAACCAATTCCTTCGAAAACAGTGAAAGGCAGTGATTCTTCATCGGGTTTGCATCAAATGATACAGACTTCACTGCACCAAGTTGGATTCCTGGGTCAGCGCTCACTTTCATCCCTTCCTATACAATCAAACGCTAATCTAAATTTGTCTATTATTTAGGTTTAAAAATAATGATGGTTTGCTTCGAACGTCAATTAATAACAGAATGGTATCGGATATCAAAGAGTATTCGAGAATTGGGGAGTAAAATGCAGGGGGGACTCACTCTTTGGAACTTCTTGGACTTCATTGTCACTTATCGGACACCACTTTTTCTACTATTGTTTCCAGTCATTAAATGCAAATATTTGCTGAAGATCTGTGACAATGACCAGGAATACCATTACCAGCAACAGATAAAAGACAAAATGATGGGGGTGGGACTACCACTCAATAGATCCAAAGGTTTGTTCAAAATTCTAAATTAATGATTTCACATAATTTGTTTGATCTCAGGACAACTTTTAGTCAGTTTGATGTCAGAAATGCGAACTTTGAGAGAAGAACTAATTAATAGGAAGGCTGTGACGGGTGTGGATGAACGCAACAAATCCATTATTCCAGATCAGAGCAGTGGTGATCGTCAACCGGAGGGTAGGTTAAGCTTTGCGTTCACAATGGCTGCGAGCGTTTCAAAGCTGTCGAACATTAGTTCAACAAATTCCAACGCTCAACAAAGTGGTCAACAAAATGAAGAGTCTCTCCAAACTCCTACTACTTCTAAGCCCTCACTCTTAAGAGGACTCAGTTTTCGATTGAGTGGCAGAGAAAGCCGTCTCTTTCCGCCCAGAAATCAAAGCGTCAAATTACCCTCGACTCGTGAAGGAAAGAAAATGGAGGGATTTCTTAGGAGAACCAGTTATCCCGACCCTAAAGAACCGTCTGATAGGGGTATAAACTCAACAAACTTTCAAACTTTTATTAATCCCTCAATTACTTCGTAGATCTACATAAAGAGGGGCAGAGTCAGGCACAGTCTGAGCCCAAACTATTCCGAAAATCAACTCTTCACATAAAGAGAGGTTCGAAGAAAGGAATGGCCTCTCAAAATAGCTCATTCAGTGGTCCAAGTATTGAAGCCCTAACTGAAGGAGTGACTGTTGATGACGAACAAGAGATTAGATCAGCCATTGCGCGAAAGCTTTCTGGTGGAGAGGGATCGGGCGCTTCACGATCAGACAGTCCAGACGAGGACAGACAAATGAAACACAGGCTTCAGCGCCAAAAAGCCCAAAGCAGGAAAACATTCCGATTCCGTAAATCTCGACGTGGCGCCGGGTTTCTCAATAAAGATGAAGGAGAGTCTAATGTAGAAGAAATACCTCTGACCAGCACTAAAGACAACACTCCGGATGTAAACAAAGAGGCAAAAGAAGTGGCGCTCGCAGAGGAAGAAAGTTCTTCCATAATTGAAAGAAGTCGGGAAAAAGACGACAACAGTTCGTCAACTGGTCTGTTGTCGCCCAGAGATTTCAGAAACGACTCAAATGAGTCATTGAATGAATGTTCAGCTCTTTTGCAAAATGAAGAGATCAGAACTTCCAGTGATGCGAATGAGATGAGTCTCCCACTCTTTCCATATGTGGACGAAGACGTTTAATGCGTTGAATAAAATGTTTGTTTTCATTGATTTTGTCGAAAATTTTACTTATATTAAAACAATGTTAACAATTAGTGTTAATTCTTTGGTTCGTTTCCGTTGTTTTCTATTTAGAAAATGTATTTTATGTTAATTTTTTAATTTCTTTAATGAATAAAATTTTAATTTTTGAATAGAATTTGTGCTCAAATGTAATCGAGTTTTAAACAATAACAAAGTTATTGTCTATATTTTGAATACTTCTTCTGCAGTTCTAGGAGTTCATCGTGACAGACAGCATCCTCTTCGGTGAGGACTTGCAATTTGAGGGCCTCTTCTATCCATTTGATTGCTTCCGAGTATTTCTTCTGTGCGATCAATATTTTGCTAATCCATAACTGATTGCTTATCCACTCGTGTTTTATTTTGTCGGCTTTCATCACAGCCTCCAAAGCATTTTCATAAGTGGACTCTGGGGGCGTTCCGAAGAATGTAGCTGCAATCTTCTTCTCCATCCAGCTAAGTCCAGCCACTTCATAGCACCATCGGCCATACATGTGGTGCATTAGCATATCATTGGGTTCGATAGAGACAGCGATGTCTGAATGCTCTTTGAATTCATGACCGTATTGTATGCGCTCTTTGGTTCCCACGAAAGGTGCGATTCGACCCACAGAAGCGCAATACCTGATCAGTAATTAAATGAACTGTACTTTCGATTTCAAAGCTGAAGCTCTCGATTAAAAGTAAAACACATATATTTATTCAATGAAAAAGTGGTTAATCTTTGAACTCCTGATAAGTAATTCATAACTTCTAATCAATTCTAATGTAATTATTGATAACTTCTGGCATTTCTTCAAAATGTGTGATCGAATTGTTTTGATAACTTCTTTCAGTGGTTCTCAACTGTGACTCAATTATTCAATAATTATTGCAATCATTAAATGGGTTTAAAATGAGAGGTGACGTCTGTGCGAACCTAACATTTCAAGGCTTATCGTAGAAATTAAATCAATATCTAATACTTGATTAATGAACTTTTACTACTCGTTCAATCAAAAGTGTGTCTGAAAATCGTGAGGTATGTCTTGAATAGAAATATATACTTTTCAAAAGTTATTACATATTTTATAACTCAAATTAATATTTGATTTGAAGTTCAAAAGCAAAACAACAAATCAGTGGTGAATTTGCTCTCAATTTCAGTCGTTTTCTAATTTTTAGGTCATTTGGAAAATTAGGTTCAATAGGGAGGTCTGTGAGCTTCAAGTGAGTGATCAGAAGATGGCTTATACCATTTTGAAGGAAATTTTGCAAGAAAATCAACAAGATAAAATTTATCGGCAAATGGCCACT
>JAQGAR010000150.1:0-22267 GCA_034697865.1 Oribatida sp. | reverse complement strand
TTTTATAACTTTTCAGATAAATAAGGTTTTTGTATCGGTGAGATTACCGCCCTTTCTTTTGCAAAAACCTGATATATCATCTAGTAAGTACTTTACAACTGATTAAAATAAATATGCTTGTGTCAGGTACACATTTCTATTGTTTAGGCTGTTTTAATCATTTGTAAAGTATTTTATATGATATAAGCAGTGATCAACAGAGTGAGCAGTGATTCACTTCTTATACCGATTAAAAGCAAAGACACTGTAAAAACGTTTTCAAAACATTAATTTTCAATAATTTTTTTTGAAAATAAAAGTATAATAATTGTGAAAATTCATTTATTTGTAATAATAAAAATTTGGGAAAATTATCTGCTAGATCAAATATATGCAATAAATATCCGGAAATTGGCTCTCAATTAAAAAAACGAATAAATTGATTATAAAAATATAGACTTTAATATTCAAAGCAAATGAAAATTGGGTTACGTTTCGTGTTTTGTTTAGCAAACAATCGTTAATCGAAATGAAATGCATTTAATTCCCCGAATGACTCATTTGTTTCACAAAAATATTCATACAATTGTCAGACGTCTGACATTCGATACTTTCATTGGCTTTCGATTGTTATGTCGGGTAAAAGGTTGGGAAACAACTGCGGGCACATTATGGAACAACTTCCCATTCCTGTCAACCGGTCTTCAGACTAAATATTTACTCTTTTTTATGACCGATCAGTTGATAATAGATAGAATAGAATCTATTCAATAGATAGACGCTTTCTTAGATAATTTCAGAGCAAATATTTTTTTCGATTTACAACAAAAACTTGAAAATATTATAAAAACTATAAAATCTATTTTCCCAAAAAAAACTGGAAAACTAACTTTCGCTTAAAATCTATTTCGACAATGAATTCAAAGAACGAATAAATTTTTAATAAAAACTTTAATTTATTGAAAAATTGTGACATTCCTTAAATAAAATTCAGCGAATATTTAATAAATAATTTTTGAAAAGTGTTGACAAATATTTTGACAAATTCTGTCGAAAATCCAATTCATAACAAAAACAAATAAATGATTCAAAGGCTCTGAACATTGAAAGTGAAGGGTTGCTCTTCGATCGAGTCCTCAATCGTTTCGATGGCATAAATACTTGCGTGAAGACCCACCACAAAAAGGGAAGCGCCGATCACCCAAAAGACGGCGGCGCCCGCACCCACCAAATAGAACAGTGGTAGAGAACAGATGGCGACACCTAAATATTGCTGACCTAATGTCAGACGTCGACCAAAGAATTTGATGGGTCTTTCGGCGTTCTTTAGGGTCAGAATATATCCGGCGCCGAAAGAGGCGGACAGAGCCAACAGAAGTAACGGCGAACTCAAAATACAATAAACCAATAAAATTATTAAAACACACAAATAATTGCTTTGAAAGAACTGTAGGTTTTTGACGAGTCTTCGCGACCACTGATTTATAGCCGTCGGAAACAGCATTTTGTTTGTGTCGATAAACATTCCCCAACTCTTCATTACTTTCCAACGGCTTAACACCAATTGTTTCGGTGATAACTGCGTTAAATTGTATTTAGCGCTAACAGCCAGACTATTAATAGCCCCGTCCAATTCACCCATCGGTTCAAACATCGGTTCCATCATTAGTGGCACAGAATCGTTGTCTTTCTGTGGTGTTGGAGGCGTTTCGGCACTCATTTCCGATAAATTTTCATTCGGTGTCTCTTTCGGTGAATTCAGACTCGAATCCAAAGACATTTCAATATTAATTGGTTTTTAGATTCAATGAATTAAAAATTAACTGATTTTAAACTAATTAAAAATGAAAATAAATTAAATCCAAAATTGAATTCAATTAAAAGTTGTTTACATTTTACACCGAATTATAGCCACAAATGTTTACGTCATTTAAAGTTGAGTTTAAACCAAAAATGACGTCCGATTTTCAACTGCTTTCAGAATTAGATTTAAATTCCTTTTTACTAATAATCTGTTATTTATTTAATTTATATTTTAATTCATGGTTTGAAAGTTTGAATGAAAACTGATATTAACTCATTTTCTTTTCTTTTTTAGCCTTCTTACAACTTCAAAGATTAATTACTACTAATTTTATCTCTTTGTCTCAAAATAATTACAAATCACTGCGTTTGTGATAAAAATTATTGAATTAAACACAAAATATTGAATACGAATGCATTGAATTAACCAAATTATCTAAACTCAGATAAATAGCCAAATATCCGCTCTGAGATTGAGATGAGTTGCACTGACAAGTTGTTAGTGACAACCACTGGAATTGTCCGGTTACTAGAATTGTGAATCCAATTCATGTCAAGGTAGCTTAACTATCAGTTAAATAACATGTTATGACCGATTTGGAGGGTCATACATGTTCAATTGCCAAATAAATTAATTTATTTGCGAACAATATTAGTTTAATCTGAACTGTATTTTGCTTTTATTTTCCACAAAAGTATCAAATGAGTAGAGGTTTACATAAATCAGATTTGATTGTAAGAGAGATTCTGTTAAAACTTTTAACTTAAAAGTATTGTTAGAAAAGTGACGACAAAACTAAATATAACGAAATTAAGTTAAATATAATGAAAAATTTAATCATTGTTTAGATATTTGATTGTCGGCCACATTAAGAATAAAAAAGCGGTGAAATTGCCTGAAATTCAGTGTTGGGTCGATTGCCAACATTACACAACAGTGGGACTGACATTGAGCTAAAGGCTGTGCTCAGAAGTGTATAGAATTGTGCTGTAGTTTAGAACAGAATTACAATGCAGTATTGCAATGCAAACGCCTCTAAACATAAGAGTCTCCCAAATATTCACCAGAAGTGGAGTGAAGTCATAATCAAAGCCAATAGCGATTCAAATAATTTATTTATATCTTTCACTTCAAAGTTATCCAAACTATTCGTTCAATAAATTGTCGCAAAACTCAATTTAATACTTCATTTGATTTGTTTTCAACCAAACTATTAAAATGCAGGACAACAGTGAAGGTATGAATTCCTAGAATAATATTTTAACAAATTTATGGCACAGCATTCAATTAATTGCAATGTGTGTCCTCAATAGAATGGTCATACAGTCGGTTCTACCCGTTGCATGCGGCCACTCAGTTGGGGGATATGAACACAATTGAGACCCTAATTGTCAAACATAAGTTATCTCCGAATGAGACGGACTACGACTATCTGACCCCTTTGCACATCGCATGCTTCTCAGGGCACTTCTCTTGCGCTCGACTGCTAATCAAATTCGGCGCTCAGATAAATGCCCGGAGCATTGATGGCGGAACACCTCTTTGCGGCGCGTGTTCTTCTGGCAATCATGAGTTGGTGGAGTTACTCATATCTAACGGTGCGTCTGTCAATCCCGTCCACTCTTTATCCACGCCTTTACATGAAGCTGCCTTTGCAGGTATGATTTGATCCTGCTCATATTGATATAAATAATAATATCTATAGTATAATGTTAAATACAATTATTAAAACCGAGGTAATACCAATGTGGAACCAAGATTATGGTTAAAACTGATTAACTTTTGCATTAGATTTTTAGAAAATGTTGCCCTCCCTTTCGGTTTTAAGTATTATATAAAATGTGATATCACTTAATTGCTATAAAATACATTGCTTTCAACTTTTGCTCCAATTATTTGCAATCAAATGATTTTGTTATTCTGATAGATATTTTTGATTAAACGCAACTTTTCTCGCAATTCTTATCATTTTGTTTGAGAATTGAGGTTATTTTCAATTAAACGACTTCTTAGTTGACAACAAGTTTCGCTAATTTTCTATAGAATTTGAATAAAATCCAGTCTTTGAGCCATAGATCGCAAATATAAAACAACTGAAAATTCTTAAAGTATTTGATTCTTGCGATTGGTGTCAATCATGTGATTCTAGTATTTGTAATGTCTTTACATTTGTTGGTTTGCCATTCAATTGTATTGTGAATCAATGAGAGATTGTCGGTAAACAAACTATTTATCAGTAATTTCTCGAACTCTCTTTTCGTTAAAAATCAAAAGAGTCTAATGTTTAGCACCCGTTTCAAAATTACTATCAGGTCCGGGGCCCACGTGGGCTTTACCTATACTATGCGTGTGTTGTCAAGTCTGACACTTACTGATAAATCTCCTTAAAGCAAAACATTGAGGACTAGAATATTATTTTTGTTTAAATATTGGCTCTAAAATTGTATATAATTTTCAATTAATTCTTTTCATTCGAAGCCAATATTTTGAGAATATTTTGAGAACTGAAGACCTTTTATTCAAATACTTTACTCATTTATTGTTGTTGTTTAACATTTATTTAATTTTATTTTTTAGAATCCTTTGACATAATTGTAATTCTTATAGTAAGACAATTGCAAGGCAATTGTTTGGCAGCCCTTTGATTCACATGATGTCATTAATGTCATGTGTCATCTTATTTCTTATTTGTTTCGCTCTTGTTTTGGACGTAAATCAAGAGTTTCTCTTAAACTAAAGTCAATGTCTCGGTTTGGATGTCATATGATTGTCAGTAATGCTTCCGATTTATTGAATTATAGGTATTTTTAAGAATTCAATATATTTCCAAATATCCATTTCCTCAACTTTAGTTTTCAAGGATTAAAATAAATTAATATTCAGAACGAAATGAATCACATATTAGGTTAGTTTGAGCATATAGTTAGCTAAGATGAGGGGCAACCTTGCTATTTTTAGTTTTATGCCTTTTCTTCTGAAGTTCATTTGCCGTTAGTATAAAATTCTTTAAACATTGAGAGGTTTTTCACACTTTTACATAAAATATTTGTTTTTTATTAGTTTTTTGTTTCAACAACTTTTGCAAACATTTACATTAACTCAAATTATAATTCTATGCAATAATTACTTGGAATTCATTGAAAACTAACTGAAAAATAATACCGTCCCAACCCACCCTCATAATCTATGTTATGGCTATCCCCTCATTAATCAGTTTTGAAAAATGATGGATTACAAGACTGTGTCTTATCAGAAGAAACGTCAAATTCCTCACAATATCCTGAATACACTATTCATATGTTAAACAAGCGTTTGAATCAAACCAAAATATACTAAATTTACCCCTTAATGAAAGATCCACTAACATATACTCTTCATTATTAACGAGAAATACTAACCTATGTTAATAATAAAAGAACTTGAACCCTCAAACGTTGCAAATAAAAGATCTTTCTTTAATTTCTTTTTCCATTTTCTACCGGTTGCTAATAATAGTTTTTTACTGCTAAAAAAGAACTATCCGTTCTTTGGGGGTTCCCGAGTGGGTTTGACTAACAAAACTATATACCACATTCCAAGTAAATGCAGTGAAAATATTAATGAATTGAAATTATTTAATAGGAAATGCCAATTGTGTTGAACTGTTGATCAGTTGTGGGGCACTTCTTAACACTTATGACTGTAATTTCGGGACTCCATTACACGCAGCCGTTTTTCAAAATCAGCACAAGTGTGTGAAACGATTACTTCAGGCCGGCGCTAATGTAAACGCAACAAAATTTCACGAAACACCCCTTCATTTAGCCGTCTCTATGAATCATATGGAAAGCGCTTTTGAATTACTCCGATTCGGTGCCAATACTTTCCTTACAAACAATCAAAACAAAAAACCCATCGATTTGTTAGTGAATAAAAGTGGACCACTACATGAAGCCCTTTTGGCTTCTCAAAGGCAGACACCACTCCTCCAAGACTTGTGTCGACTCACTTTAGTCAAAAACCAATCGATACGACGACTAAATTCTGTTTATTATTTACCGCAATATTTAATCGATTTTATAAATTTTGATATTTAAATATAATCTCTAATCAATGTTTTTGGATCTAAAGGCACAGCCCTTCCACAAAATTGTATATTTGACATTCAATGTCATTCGTAACCTGTATTTTAAGAACATTCGGTAGGTCTAGTAAATGACACTAAGAAGTATGTTCCCTAATATATATCACTCTTTTATATTTCCTATAAAAAGTTAGTAAAACAATTTTCAGCTCTAATTTTAGACATGTCTAGTGAACTGGGTCAAATAATTGAAAATAATCAGCGCATTACAAAAAATTCAACCAGGCAGATCTAAAGAGAATTCTTATCGATCGAATGAATTCTTAAGAATTTAATAGTTGAGTCAAATTCTATTTTCAAAATTTGTGGTCAATTCAGTGAATTCTGCAATCAATTGATAGAATTTTAGTTTAATTCAAAGGACATCTCATGTGATTAGCGATCACTCGAAAGAGGCATTCGATTTGAACTTTTAATCACTGATTCACTTCTTAAAATTCTTAAAATTCTTAAAATTCTTAAAATTCTTAAAATTAAGGAATGATTTATAATTCATTTTTTTGTATTAATTTAGACTTTTATTAATAAACATTATTTTTGTAACAAAAGTTGTATTAAATTAATTGAAAACGTTTTGAGCTCTTGCGATGAAAATAATATAAAGTTAGAGGAAAGCCGTAAGAAAACAATTATCTGAATAGAAAGTAGTCAAACACTGTCTAATCAATTGAGTCGATTCAACGCTCGATTGATTCCTTTCTAAAACACTAATCATGTTTTCAATTAATGGCAATAATTCGACGAATGATTTGTTTTTCTTCAGACTTTGAAGTTTATTCAGCGCTGACTTATAGATAGAGTTTAATTCTGGAGTTAAAGGACTCGAACGAGTGATGCAGTCATTCAAGTGTTTGATTCCATTGAGAGATAAGCAGAGTATCAAAAGAGTGCATCTGAAACAACAAACACAGAATCAAAATTATTTAATAAAATCAGGGGTCGAAAAAGGGGGGGATTTTCTGAAAATCCCCCCTGAGCGCGAAGCGCTCAGGGCCCCCCCCCCTAGAGAAATTTGGCAAAAAAGTGGGAAAATATCCCCCATTTTTCCGCCATTTTGTCCTTGTTTTTCGGTAATTTAGCCGTGAAAACAGGATTTAAACCTAATTAAAGACAATTTATACTGAATTTAGGCTTGATTTAGCCGAAATTGGGGTTAAAATGGCCAAAATCGGTAAATTTAAGCCAAAATGGCGGATTTTTGGCCGCCATTTTATCCCTCCCCTGAATCCCCCCTGAGCTCGAGCCAAAAAATACCCCCCTCGATCCCCCCCTGAAAAAATTTGGTTGTCGACCCCTGAATAAAATATATCTTTTAATATTACAAACCTTTCAGAAAAAGCCTTTCGATTAGTTCGCATGAAAGACAGGAATCCCTGATATACTGTCTCCTCAACGATATCAAATAAGTTCTTGCAAAATTTCTGAATCGATTGAATCAATTCCATAGAATTGTCCTCGTTGTCAATCAAACTCTCACTGATTGTCAATAATTTAAACCAAAGTAATAACACTTTTGACTCGTCGTCAGCACTAAAAACACATTTATTTTTAGTTTTCTCATAACTTTTTATATTTTATGAGTTAAAGAATTGTCACTTACTTTGGTCTTAACTGTGAGCACCAGTTCATGAAATTTGAAACAAAACGCTTCGAATCTTCAGTTGTCGATAATTTAGTCAATAAATAAGTGGTGAGAGTGAGGGAAGCATTTCTCGTAACGCAGCCCACCATAAACTCGTCGCTATTATCCGGTATTTCGAATACTTGTATCAAATCAGAAACGTTTCCTTTCATTTAACAAAAATTAATGAAATGTTATTTGAATGAAAAGATAAGAAACGGACCCTCAACAGCAAAGTAACGGCAAACATATGTTTCACTCAAAGTAAGAAAACTCTGAATATGTCTGACTGTTTGAGCCGTCGCTTGAATCAAATCACAAATAATTTGAGGTCTTTCAAAATTTAAACCATTGGCGTACTCTTCGGCCACAATTCTTCTGACCTCTTCGTCCATTAAATCATTCAAACATTTCAAGAGTTCGCTGAAGATTTCGATTCTTTCAATAGATTCGATGTCTAAACACAAGTCAAGGATAAAATAATTCCAATTAAATACATTAATCAATCAATTAATTACCCGATTGGAAGGTTGGCCTCAGTTCTTCAAAACACTGTTTAATGAATTTTCTAATTTCATTCGGATATTTAACGATCAAATCGTTATCACCAGTACTCAAGTCTTTGATCAAATAGGAAGAGCTATTGGCGTAGAACTTGTGCTTTAAAAGCCAATCCCTGTCGCAAACGTCTGAATCAGAATTAGAAATCAGACAAATTTGTTTGAGTAGAGTTAGAAGAAAGCCATGACTCGTGTGATTCGTTTCGAAAAAATATGACTTCAATTTGATTATTCTAACGATCACTTGACTAATGGATTGCACTTTAGTTGCGGTCAATAACTCGAATGGAATCGATTTTAAGTCGACGTCAATCTATTTTCAAATTTCCTCTCATTAAAATTTTAATATAAAATCATAGAAGACTTACCGAACATTTTTCATTTGAAAGGGATATCATAGTATACGACATATTCTCTACAATTAGAGCCGTTTGTTCCATAGTTAATGATTGATTCAGAAGAGTATGTCTCCAATCAATCCTTGAAAATACATATGCTATGAATGACTCTATTGAGTACTGATCCTGAATCACAGCCTAAATCAAAATTCATTATAAACCTTACTTTTTTGGATGGTTTAGCATACAATACCTCATACATTAACTTAATGTCCAGCAAATTCGGACAAAATCTATTCCAATTCAAAGTTCGAATTTTACTTTCAATTACCACCAAATCTTTGGAATCAATTGCTTTTGTGCCTACAATATAGGAGAGGATAACCTGCCAAACGCACGATAAAACACTCGATAACATTCCTGGGAAAAATGGGAAAGACATTCATTAAATGAATAAATAAGTGAGTGATTTATACCCTGAAAACATTCGATGAAATAATTAATATTAATGAGAAATAAATCCCAAACCAACTTAAAGTTATCGCTATTTATAAAACGAGTCGATCGCTTCGGAAATATCCAAACACTCCAATTGTCATAAAAGGGTCGCCAAACGTTTGTAATATCGCCTTTCAATTAATTAATATCTATTAGTTTAACAATCGTTGCATAAAGTATTGATGACATACAGGGAGGCATTCGCGAGTTTGCGTTCAGCCAACAGAACGACAGCGTTGATACTAAAGTCAAATATGTCTTAACATAAGACTTGAAATGATCGAGAAATTCGAGGGGAATGTCATTATATGCTTCAAATAAATGCGTCGACAGAAGAGATAAAATGTCGTAAAGCTGTGAATTGATTTTATAAATAAATTTGACTTAAAATCAAAGCAAAACTATACCTCATTTGATGAGAATAGGGGCTGATTATTAGAGTACTTCTTTAACTCAGAATAAAAGTTGGGTAAATCTATATCTTCTTTGTTTATAAAGAAACCAAATGACAACAACACATCGTTCCAAAGGCAGGGAGTTATCGACAAAGACTTCATTCCTAAAAGATGTTCCAATTGTTAAGAGTCTTTACATTTATTTGAGATTTTAAAAAACCTTTGAGAAGAATAAGCAAAACATCTGATAAATAGTGTGGGAATTGGTATATAATAGCGTATTGTAAGTGCTTTCGGTATAACTGAAAAAAGAAATAATTAATAGAATCGCTATAATTGTCTGATTCTATGAGTTTTACCCCCAAAACCATTAGACACTCTTCTTTTGGTTTATTACCGAAACTATTGAGCGCATCGCCTAATATTTGAATTAATGTTAAGCACTGTTCGTGCGATGCATTTCGGAACCAAAGCGAGACATCGAACTAATTGTTCCTTTATATTAAAAAATTGTCTTATAATATGTGAATACATACTTTGCTGAGCAGAACAAACGAGACCTGTGGCGGCGTTTTTGTCAACTTTTGCTGAATAAGTCGATACATATCGAGGAAACATTGAGTTGTTGTTTGTAGGGGTAAAAGACGGGGAGCCATATATTCAATTATTTTTGGGTTATTTATAGCGGTCTCTAAAACGAATTGATTGGTTTCGTCGGCTCTCATAACAGCGATCTATTTGTTGAGAAATCAATTCATAACTTCAATTATAAGATAAGTTAATCTCTTACTGATCCCAAAGAGTCAATTAAATTAGTGAAGACTTGTTTGGAGGGCGGATATAAATAGTTGGTATCGTTGAGCCACGACAACAACGAACCCAATAGTGATCTCTCGATCTCTGTCTCCGAATTCTGGAAATCATACGACTCTATCAAAAGCCTGAAAATAAGTATTTTAGTCAAACATTCAATTCTTTTGATATAAGGACTGACGGAATGCTTTTTTCAATGAAAAGTGAGGCCAAAACCACTTTATTTGAAGGCGTTTCGATCAGTTGTGCGACGATATTCTCGAAATCCATTCGATTCTTTTCAATCGATTTCAACGAGTGCTGATTAAGAGTTCCTTCAGTGAACTGATTTTTAAGTTTTGAAATTAGCTAGTAACAAATATTTATTCAAATGCATACCTCGATGTTGAAGCAATAGGGTCCAGTACATCCATTTGGATCATAATTATCTTTATCGCACGAAATCTTTAGTTTAATCTGAAGTCAGAAATAGTTATTAAGGAAACTCTCAAAACACTCGCAAACTTTTAAAACTGACCTCCTTTTTGATGTTATGGTAGAGATCGGGTAACCATTGCATTAAATCTTTGTTTAATTCGTCAAATTTGTTTAAAAGATTTTCGAAGAATCTGTAAATTTTAAAGGAATTAAATAAATTGAAGGGATGGTATCTTTTTGAAACAAACTTCGCCTCTTCTAAGACAACTCTGACATTATGCTGAATCAGCAGAAGAAGAGCCGATGTATTGTTAATGGACTGAATGTCAACATTAAATGAATCCAAATTTGATTTCTTGATATCGGGTGCACTCACTTGCGTTTCGTCTAAATTTAAATTATATTTAATAATTTGGTTAATTTATATCTATATTTACCGTCACTTTTGTAGATCTCTTGACTTTGATCGACGAAATCCATTAAAAGAGCGTTTGAATGCAATTCTATCCATAAGTTATAAATCTTTGAGATCTCTGTTTGTATTCTTTTGGAATTAATGTAATTATCAGAAAAGAGCTGATAATTTGTGTTAGCGATCGCGCATTTGAGCAGATCTTTGAGGTATTGAGGGGGCAGTTCATCCGTATTGACGAACACTTCGTGAAGCTGTGAGTCTTCGAGCCATAGAATGTAAGCCCGATATAGTTTAGCCAAACGATCGTCCATTGCGTTGGACTGACTCTCATTGGCGTCACACGAGAGCCAAAGTGAGTGATGAAAATCAATCAAAGCATTCAATTTGGTTATCATTTTTCTACGCCTTTCCTCTCCGATTAATTTCAAACCAATTGAATGATTTGAATCACAACTCGTGAAGAAAAGTTGGAAAAATTTGAACCAAAGAAGAGGTTCCAAATCATTGGGAGGCTTTACACTTGAATTAATCAATAGCGATGACCACGAATTTATAGGCAATAAAGACAATGGAATCGCTGAGTGACTGTGTTTTTGGCAAATTGTCTGATAATCATTAAACAAATAAATTAGAAATAAATATAAATAAACAAAATCCAGACCTTAATTATAATCTCTAAATTCTGTTCAGAATAACCACTAATTTCTGTAACGATTTGGTCCCAAATCTTTTCTATTCGCAACGCATCGGATTCAATGACAAGCCATCCGAGTCCCACATTATTTGGATTTTGTTTCTGAATTAAGTGCAAAGGAGTAATCCATTCGCACTTCTTGACTGATGCATTGCCCCAACTGAACACAGATGAAAACCAGCCTCCAGTTGGAAGTTTCCACGACTGGATGTCATAAGGGTTTTCCGATAAGTATTTTATATAAAGTGTTCGCAAACTTTGATCCAAATATACGAAATAAGAAATCTTATCCAAAATGTAACCGATTTGTTGTATTCTCGAGTGACCAGAATTAAACCACGAATTAGCGTTTGTCTTAACAACTGATCCGATCACTTCATATAAGATTTCTGTCCAACAGATCAAAAGTTTTAATTTGTTTTGTTTGTCATCGAATTTGGACAACTGATGGCATATCATTGAAACCAATTCTTTGTGATATTCACCGAACAAATTACTCAAAAGTTGAACTAATTTTGAATTTGAAGTCAAAGACTTATAATTTTTCAAATGGAATGGAATTAAAGTGAAGAGTATGTGCAAAGAAGGTATGTTGTGCTGCGCTGTAAGCAACACTTCTAATGCTTCTATGCATTTGTCGATTGAATTCCTAAAGAAACAATAATTTAGTAAATTTTATGAAAAACTCAATAAACTAACGTTTGGCCGAAATCAGTCATAACGAGTGACAAATATATTGCAAACGGATTTTGTTCTTCAAGTCCTCGACAGAGTGGTATCAAATTTGTATCGAAATTCAACTCGAGGACTTTATTCTGCAGAACTGTTTTATCTTTGACTTCAATTATTTCATCCCATAAGCGTTGTTCCCATTCAAGTGAATGTAATTTCAAAGTAATCAATAGATTCCAAACCCATTTCGTAAAGTCATTGGAGTGAACTGATTGGGCGAAAGAAAGCAAAGCTTCACTCCCGAAGAATTTGGAATTACTGTTGAAAAAATCTTTTTGTGTTTTCATTAAATTGTGTCCATTGATGGCAACGAACACATCCAATGCGATCTTTTGGTGTTTTTCCAATTCAATGAACAAACTTTTATTTCCCGAATCGTAGGACCAATTGAGTCGAGAAAAGATTATTCTCGCGATTCTATTTAGCAAATGTTCGATTGGATACGCGATAAGCCATTCCGATAATAGCTCTAAATCCTCATCTTTAGGGTTCCATAAATGTAATGGCAATTCACAGAACAATTCAATGCATTTCTGAATTTAATTAACAGATATTATTTTTGCTTCTTTTAAGGAAATAAAGAAATACCTCATTATTGGAGTCGTGTTCTAACAGTTGGCGAATAAGAACCGAAACCAAAGACTTGTGTCCATTAATCAATTTAATGACGATTTGTTTGCCTTTCTCTGACATATTGTCACTCAATTGCGGCGATTGCAGAGACATTTCGAACACTTCTTTAATTATAGTCGATATATATTCGGTTTCTGAGTTGTTCCTCGAAATCGCCATATTGTACATCAAAGTCAATAAATTTTGGGATTCACTTAATGTAAGTGAACTTAATTTCTCTTTGAAGAGATACTGAACCGTCACTTCTTGGAATTTATTCTTCCAATAGTTGACACTGAAATAAGGACAGAGTCCTCCTAATTCATCTAACTCATCCCTTCCGTTATTATAGACAACCCAAAGGATGTGCCACATCATTGACTCAGAAACACCGTCAAAAGGAAACACTGACAAGAAGTTCCAAACGCCCTGTCTATTAGTTGTCAGTATAGCAATCATTGAACGTAACATAAAGTGATCGAATTCGACCTGAAGTCGAAGAATCATTGCCTGGTCTTCGGTAATAAATTGTGTCTTACAATTGAGCCACAGCTCAGAAACAGCTAAAACTGTTCGTCTAATTTCAAAAATAAGAGACAATTCATATTTGAGATAATTTTTAAACAATCGTTTACCTAATCATAGAACTGATATAAACCGTCAATTCTTTGAATCGCAAACAATTAAAACTATGTAATCCTTGTCTAAGAATTCGAATCAATTTTGTGGAAAACGCTAAAAGTTTAAGCATTTTTATCTCAATTGATTCGCCGAAAGAATTGCTGTTCGAAACCTCTAAAGAATAAAATTCATTGAAACAACTTGTTAAAAGCCTGTCCCTCATACCATTTGAACTTTCATTCATTGCCGCATATTTCAAGACATCATTAAAAGGAACCTGTTTTAAGAAACGAATCACATCCAATTCTGCGATTTCAACAAAACTGTTGGTTACATCTTCACCCTTTTGTTTAAAAAAATGATAAGAAGAGAAAATTTGATTGATTTGTATTTTACATTCAATTCTGAGTCAACGAGAAGCCAGGTATCGTCGGGACCCGATTTCTTGCTCTTAACATTCTTTGCGATTCCGATAAACTTTTCTCTCATTCTATGGAAAACATACAATAATTTTGAATCTTTGAAAAGTGAATCAATTACTTGATTGGCGACAAAATCGTCGAAATAACAGTAAAACAATGATTCATATATTGGTTGGAGAGCTCAGAAACGTTGACTGATAGAGGGTTTGGACACTGAATCAGACAACTCGACCAAACAGAAGAGCCGGCAGCACAACGAAGAACATGATTCAACAAAAACAAGTGATCCTCGAGTGTTGCGGTCGAGAGGAGTTCGGCGCTCTTTTATTTTTCAATACAATTAAAATCTTAAATATAGAAAATATAGGTCTTACAGTATTTAAGAGCCAATCGAGAGTTATTTTGGACAGTTGTTTGTCTCTTAATATTAGAGAACGTCTCTGATATGCAAAGAGTGCAGAAATCGATTCGCGTAATTGTTTTGACTTATTCTCAAAATCTTTTTCATTAATTATTTCGGTTAAGAAATTCTCGATTTCCAACCGAACCAATTGAGACAAATAATAATTAATGCAATTGTCGTTAGAAACACATTCTTTAAGCCAAAGAAGATTTTTGTCCAACTTTTTAATGTTATCATTATTCAGAAGCGACTCATTATATTTATGTATGGCTTCGACTTGTCGTCCATCACTGCAGCGGTTCGTCCGAAGAATTGATTTTTGGTTTAATTGCCAAACCTTTTCCTGAAGAGATTCCGCAGAACTCTTCAACTGTTCGACTCTATTGTTTGTCTCTTCATGTCTTTCGCGACATTTTTCTAATTTCACCAAAAGTTGATACAGTTTATTTGTTTCAATTCGCAAGTTTTCCTAGAATACAAAGCGTCAATTTTTACCCTGATGTTGTTTTAACTGTTTATCAAATACCTCAACAAATTTGTCGACAATGCGCTGATTTTCTTCCAATTGATTGTTGTTATAAAGAGTTAACAATTGGTTTTCAGTGAACGGACGGATTGTCCGTAATTTGTCCACCAATTGGTGACTATTACCATCTGACAACAAATCTAATGCCATTTAAGAATCATCTGAAACTATTTATGTCTTAAAATGTGGTCATTAATACTCATGTGATCACAAATCTGTGGAAAATTAGATAAACTTTTAAAGTACTTCAATGTAAACAGTATTTGGAGAGTCTGTCAAACAATCACATGATTTCACGTCTGTTATGCAATGCATTGGATACGAGTCGTACGACTCAATGATATTTGTAAACAGAGATGACTCCAGCGATCTCTCCTCTCAAAGCTGTCTTCCCTTAAATTCCTAAATGGGTTTGACTCAAAGTAATTGAATTATTTTTCAACTTCGCTCATATTAGTGTCCTTAAGATATTTTGCTTCGGGTTAAACTATTAAATTTGTGGTCATTTGTGGTCACATGCTAATCTCTAACAGAACTATAACATTTGCAAAAATATTAATTTTTGTTTTTAGTCTCAAAATATTTAATCGATTAATGAGTCCAAAACAAAAAGCCCTAAATTTGGGGAAACCTCTGAGACATTAAATTAAATGTCAGCTGTTTTTTACCAATCGATTCGTTTCTCACATTATTCTCAAAAATAAACGCAATATAAACACAAACCAATCAGTTGTTTGGCATTTATTCAATTCATTCATTTAATTTTTATAATGTGAAATGAAATCAATAGAAAATATTGTAAACATTCTACATGTACATGTATAGCCAACACACACAAGGCTCCAGTAAAATATTAATTATTTTAAAATTATTATATTAATCAAATTATTTTGAATAAGAAAAGGAAAAATGTGTCCAATGAAAAATAGAAAGGGAAGGCAAATTGAAGCAAGTTGCTATTCAATAATTATTATTATTGAAGGACTAAGGTCTAATTATGACAATATTTGGGGAAAAAGTCTATTCAACACAGAATTCAATTTCTCCAAAAATTTTGGTTTCAAAAATGTTCAGAAAATTACGTATAGATTGCCAATAATCGAAGAGTAATAAAATGATAGCCATGGTCAATTTCAGTTCATATCTCTTCTAAATCCATAAAAATAAGCGCTAATTCGCAAACTTTTTTTTGTCAAATCAATGAAATATTGGTTGAAATGCAAAATAAACGGAAATGCGTTAAAGAAATTGATGACATAATTGGTGTTAAGAGTTGACACATGTCTGACAAAAAAATATGGTTTTATTTGTCATAAAAATAGAGTTCAAAACAAAACACAAATATTTTATTCACTTTTATTGAATGTGAGCCAAAATTTGAGTTTTTGAGAGCAAAACGATGTCGCGCTTTACCTGACCTCTTCTGAAATGTGGTCTTCTTCTGGTTCGCAGTTCGTAATGTCTTCGAACCCATCTGTGAGCGAATCGCCGCTCCATTCGATCGCACAATACATCGAAGACTACATGGATTTGGTTGAGAACGTTCCCAATGATATCGCGCGACAAATCACTCAACTCCACGAACATAATCATCGATACCATCAATTGCTAACTCATTTGGAGTCTACTCTGGATCTGGTCTGCAATAAGACCACTAATGAGTTGAGAAAACGGAACTCAATGTTGAAAATCCAAAGAAATCTAATTGAGATTCAAGAGATCGCAGACGAAAAACTTCTTTTGATTCAATCAATTTTAGACCAATTGGACGGAAAGGCCCGACAATTGGATTTCGACTACCGATCCGTCACTTTTAACTCGACATCAAATGTAACAAACAATTCGAGAGTTCAAATGCAAACGTCAACCTCTTTGGTGACCAATAATTACTCATCGAATCAAAGATCGGAAGCAAACAACAGTGCGGCCAATATTTCGACCACTAATGCCGTAACTAATGCGACCAACGAAACGGCCACCAAAGAAGTGATGAACGGAACCCCAAACGGAGTCTCAAACGACAACTCGAATCCTTCAGCGTCTCAATCGGGAAAGAGGGCGTCGGCCAGACGTAACACCGGTTCCCGAACTAATGATAACAACAACGATAATAACTCTTCGAAACGTTCCGTCAAAAGAGGAGTAAAGACTTCACACAAAGAAATGAAAAGAAGTCGAAACTCAATGAATCACTTGAACAGCAATAGTAATAGCAGTCTTCTGATGGGCAACAGCTCCCCTACCGTTTATGAGGGGGTACCCATAGACCCGGATGAGCCGACATACTGTCTTTGCGATCAGGTCTCGTTCGGAGAAATGATTTGCTGCGATAACAGCGACTGTAAGATCGAATGGTTTCACTTCTCGTGTGTTTCACTCACTACTAAACCCAAAGGCAAATGGTTTTGTCCCAACTGTAGGGGCGATCGCAGTAATATTCAGAAGAAGTGATTCCACTATTTCGACAACTCATTAGAACATTGATCCAGTGGTCAAACCACTTATCAGTTGTATATTTACATCAAATCAGTTTTCTATCCATTATTTGACATTTTTTTTCATTATTTGTTTTGAGTCTGATTTTAACTTTGAGTTTAATTTTAAGCATTTGATGGCAATTATCGTTACTTTTGATGATAACCTTAATTGTTGGACACAATCATCGAATTGAATTCAATTTGAATGCCATTCGATCGTTGGTTTTCTCCAATATTTATCTGTTTATTAATATTTAAGTTAATCTTTCAATCGATTTATTTATTGTATTTCTGGTGAATGTATTGGTTTTGATACAATTGTCTTATTTTAAGGACTTCTCATTCAATTTTAAGCACAAGTTTACAAAAATTGTTTCTTAAGTTGAATACCGGTTCACAATATTATCCATAATTACCGGTTCTCTGTTTTTACTGACAATTACTCTTTGAAAAAAATCTTTATTTTATCTCAAATTTTATTTTATTTCCATTTAATTGTATTCAAAAATCATTTAAATATTTAATATAATTATTATATAAATCATGAAATTTGAAAAATTTGTCGAAAAGTAAACTCATTTAATATTATCTTTTTTTGGACAAAAGAACTCCAATATCTTCTTCCAAATTCATATCAATTACTTCTATTTTGTTCTCTTTGTCAGAGTTATAGAACCAGACCTTAACCACTCTTTGGTCGTTATCTTTGGAGTTGAGTTGTGGCGCAATTATGCTGTGTTTGTCGCCCTCAACCT
This sequence comes from Oribatida sp., assembly GCA_034697865.1. NCBI lineage: Eukaryota > Metazoa > Arthropoda > Arachnida > Sarcoptiformes > Oribatida sp. The sequence goes on along the minus strand of JAQGAR010000150.1, from coordinate 4,062 downwards.
CTATGGCTATGCCTTCACTTATGGCCACAATCGGCCTCTTTTTGATGAGAACGCATTCATTCAAGCGGTCAGACCTGCCCTCACCGTTATGTCCTTCGGGTTTCCACTCATTGTAGTGGGGATTTATATTATAGTCAACCAAATTGAGCGCACTGTCTGTTTTTGGCCAAATTATGGGCATATCATTTGTGGTAGCGATGTCTGGTGCGGCCACATTAGCGCCAGCAGACCAGCCCACATATGGTATGCCGTCTTCGAGCACTCGTTTACGTATTGGTTCTATTAGATTGAATTCTTGCAATTTGTAGAGTAAATTAAATGTATTTCCGCCGCCGATAACAATGGCTTCACTTTTGGAGATCGACTCCAAATAGTTGTCTGTTCTGTGAATTGATGTGATATCGAAGTCAGAGAGCGCCGACCCAACAGTCGCCTCATATTTGTCCCATTCTATTGAGACGCCGGCGAACGGAATGAAAAGGATTTTCTTGATTTTATTGGTTAAAAACTTAGTGATGACTTGTTTGGACCAATCCATATATTTGGTGCCCGACATCGTCGAGTTCGACAAAAGCAGAAGACGTGGTTTTCCACTCATTTTCTTTATGAAAATTTCAAACAAATTCACTGATAATTTCAATGATTTTATAATCCTTTAAATTAATAAAAATTATGTTATCAAAAGTTTATCAGAAAATGATCGCAAATAAATGTATACAATATATTATAGAGTGTGGTTTTAAGCAACAAATCTAAGGCTGTAAAAGGCTCACTCTCTTTATATTGGGTTTTTTAAATACAGGGATGCGAAAGGTAACCTCAGGGGTCACACAAATTCTCAACTCAATTTAGGAGAAAATCCTTTAAACCACAAAAATATTTGCCAAATTTTACCGAAAAATCTTCAAAAATGGGGTAACTCAATATAATCATTAGATTCTAATCCACGATATTTACACAGTTTGTTTCTAAAGAATTATACGGATTGAGAGGGCAAGCCCTGGCAAATTTTCAAAAAACCCTTGAGCGCCGAGCGAAGCGGCGAGGTGACAAATCTTTAAGGTTTTCCCTCTTTTTGCCGATTTCCCCTTTTTAGCTTTGAAATCGACCCCCTTTTAAGTGTTAGTCGAAATCGTCTTAGTCGTTTGTCAGATATTTGCCTCTGAATATTAAGGAAGTTCTGATTTGTATGGAGAAGATAAATTGAACTACTGTTAATACGGCGATTTTACACGGTGGTTTAGAAGATATAGCTAGTTGATTTTTTAAAAATTTTGTGATTTAAAAATTAAACAATAAGTTATTTTTTCATATGAATTGGATAGTGTACTGAAAGAGGGTAGAGTAGAGTTGGGTAGTGTACATTGAGTTATACTAAAAAATATAAAAATAATTTGAAATTTTCTTTTCGTTCACCCGCTAAGTGGCATCTAAGTCGGAAAGGTCAAGTTAACCCAGGAGGTAAGTGAGGCATGTAATCCGACTAAATCATTGATGCTAAATCGATTGGTCAAGGTCCTATTATTGAAAAATTATCAAGGTTATCAAATTATCACTTAATTTAGCCCGAAACATAACTTGAGCTTGAGCAGTAATATTCCTACTTGCACATTATCCAGACTTAATTTCAATATAAATTCAAAAATTTAATAAAAATTCCGTAAAGATTGTCTCGCTTTCCATTTAATCAACTAGGTTTATTATTTACAAAATAGATAATTTATTGTATAGATAAATTTATTTACACTATTTCAATTAATCAGTTTTATAAAGATCAATGATCTGTGCCTGGGTCAGATATGGAAGACAAATGAGCAGCGCTAGCCAAGGGGGGGGGGGGTAGACCCTTCACCCCCTAGAACCTAAAATTATATATAATACCCCCCCTAGAAATCGAAGCGCTGAGGAACAATGGCCATTTTTCCGCCATTTTGTCCCTTATTTTCGTTAATTTCGCCGAAAAAACCTGATTTATACTAAATTAACGTCAAATTAAACTATATTTAAGTGTTTAAACTCGTATTTAGGCTTAAAATCGGCCATTTCCGCTTAATCGCTGCCATTTTGGCGGCCATGACACCATCCCCCTAGACCCCCCCCCCTAGAAAATCGACCAAAAATTTCGCAATACTACCCCCCTAGAGCCTCGGAGCTTGGCTAGCCCTGCAAATGAGATTTACGTAAGTCCTTCATATTTTTAGGAATTCACTGTTTTATATAAATCTAATAATTAAATTAAAAAATAATTTTTAAAAATCAGTTTTTTATTTGCAAAATGTTTGAAGATATTCGCGGTAAGAGTAAAGTTCGCGGTCATTGCCTTTCTTATCACTTCTTTATCTAAAGACAGTCTCAGAGTCTAAAAGATAAAACCCCGACAGAACCCACAGATTCTATTTTTAAAGTAATTCGTTTCCAATTTAAATGAAAAATTAGAGACAATTTTAATAAGTTTTGCTCAAAATCTAAGGAATATTGGATTCGCGTGAATCAGGAGTTTGTTTTAAGAAGTTCAAAGAATCGACAAGCAAAGTCAAGTTTTGAAATGTTAGCGCCTATTATACACATTATATCACTTCTGGTCTATACGACGAACCCATTGGCAAAAATCCAAGTAAGTTTTCGATCGAATTAATGATTTTATAAACAGACCCTAAATTTTGAGAGAAAACAGACAATGCTTTTGAGACACTCGAAAAATATTAGCCATACTTTTATATCAAAAATATTTGTTTTTTAATCAAATTTTTGAATGTCACAAAAGAAGCAGTTTATTTTTTAAAATCTCAGGTCTGGTTATAAGAGTAACACAATTTAATTGATTTTTGGCCCTAAAAGACATGTTCTGGTATGTGATTGGAAAGGATGCCATCCATCAAACACTTCGTTTCCGAAGTGATGCCTACCTTGTGAGTCTTTCCCAAGCATATTACAGAATCATTGATGAGCAGGGGTCATCACCCAACTCGACTCAAGGGGTGTCTAGGGGATAGAATCGCAAAATTTTCAGGCGATTTTCTAGGATGGGGGGGGTAACTCAAGATTTTTCGCTTCTAGGGGGTTAAGGGTCTACCCCTCCCCCTCTATGATGACCCCTGATTGATTAGCACACCCCTCGACCTCAGAGGATCCCAGAAACCCTCAACTCAAGGGAGTATGGCGCAGGGTGACCAAGCTCTTCGAATCCAGGGGTATTTTGAAAAATATTTGGGAAAAATCCTAGGGGTCAGCGAGAGGGTAAGCTAAAATGTCATTTCACCACTAAATCCGGTTTAAATTCAGTTAACTTTGTTTAATACAGTTAAAATCCTTTTCGGGCGCCCATTTTGGCCAGAATTACAGAAAAAATTTGCCGACACTTTTTTTCTAAGTTACAACTCTCGAGTTAGGGGGTTTTGGCTGATCCCTTCTTGGTGCACCCTGTTATTGCGAAACAAAGAACCTTGCTGGGTTTCCAGGGGACCCCTGATCCCTCTTAGAATCTTCGTGAGCAAAGTAGTTCCAAATTCCCCATCAAAAATGCTGCAAAAAACTCGAATCAGAACTTTCCTAAGTGGAACCAAATTAGCGCCAGGTCCTTTTAAAGATTTGAATTTTTCAAATTATAAAAGTAAATATCTCAATAACGGTTTGATATGAAATCATGAAACCACCACAAATGTGAACGACAAACTTTGTTAAATAATTCCTGAGGGAAAAATTTTACAATCATCAAGGTAAATGTTCAAACGTAATTTATTTTTCTTATAAATGATATAGGAAGTAATTTGTGAATGATTAAAGTAGATATACTTGTATCGCGTACACACGTCTATCGTGTAAGCTATGTGTTTTGGCTATTTTACTCATTTGTAATGTACTTATTATGTGATATATAAAAAACATAAATGACGTATGAACATTTACCTTGATAATTTTAAAAATTTTTCCTCGGGAAATGTTTAACAAGTTTTGCCGTTCACATTTGTGGTGGTTTCATGATTTTATATCAAACCGTTATTGAGATATTTGCTTTTAAAATTTGAAAAATTCAAATCTTTAAAAGGACCTGGCGCTAATTTG
>JAQGAR010000149.1:0-22273 GCA_034697865.1 Oribatida sp. | reverse complement strand
CAAATGATTGGGTCATTCATAAAATACGTACATATTTCAAACGATTCTTTAAAATTCTGTAACAAATATCAGATTCTGAATGGAATTTGCCCCTTCCACATTACACAATTAATTTAGTTCCAGAAATCCAAATTTAAAACTGTACACGTATCACTCAATCCATGATTATTTATGGAGATTTATTTTAAACAAAAAGACATTTCGAGAGATGTTTTTAATTAAATTTAAGTAAACAATAATCTGCAATTTTTTTGGTTTCAAACATCTCATTCAATTGTCGCAAATTGTTTGCAAAGCTCGGGATAGCCCTCGACTGTAAAACCGGTCAGATTTTGGCTTATATTCACAAGTAAAACACACTTGGGCGTCTGGTCCGGATTTTATCACTGCGGAAAAGCAAACATTTCATTTAAGACATGCATTGTCTATCTAGCCCCTAAAGGATACTTTCTAGCAGTGATATAATTCGGACCAAACGTTCTGTTGAATGATACTGATTCTAGAGACAAGTTTTAAATTCTTTTGAATTTATTAAATCATAAAACAAATGGATTTAAATCTAAGAAAATGAGTTAATATTATTTCAATACATTTTATATACTTTAAACACATTTAACTCTTTTGAAGTCTGACCACAACTTTTCCACAAGTCTTCCGCATCTTTAAGTGCTGTTAAGACAAAAATCAAAATCAAAACTTCACTCAAACAATATATTACTTCGACTGCTCTGACTACAGACTCAATACCATCGAAAGGCCCTCCTTTGGAGGTCTCTCCAAAATCGACAATAATTTGTAATTTTTTGGTGTCAAACATTTCAATCAAATTTCGTGAATATTGTTTGTAGAGCTCGGGATAGCCCTCGACTGTAAAACCGGTCAGACTTTGATTTCTATACAATAACTTAATTTATAAATAAAACAATCGATTATTAAAAGCAATCATTTGAGTGGTATTCACCTCATTTGGAACAATAGGAAAGGAAACATCCGGAAAACCGAAAGATTTGTAACCACTTATTCCGCCTATTATTAAGAATCTGCCCCTTTCTGCCAAATGCCTGAATAATATCTCACAAACTCGTCCTCCGATTGTTTCCCAAATGACATCAACGCCCGACTTAACAGTCAAATAGACATTTAGTTTAAAACAGAAAATCCAGAATTCGTTGAGATTTCAAACCGGATATTGTGTTCGAAGCACTTCATCGACATTTTCCATCTTATAGTTTATCACTCGATCACATCCCAAATCTTTGATCACTTTTGCCTTTTCTTCCGAAGAAGTCATTCCAATGACGTGACAATCCTTTTGTTTGGCTAATTGAATGCATATATGACCCGTCCCACCGGTTGCAGACGTTATCAATACCCTTTCGCCCTTTTTTATGTGTCCGGCCTTAAGTTTATTATAAATGAGGGCTAAATCCAAATCATTTGATTTTTTAGAATACCTGTTCGAGTCCTATAAAAGCTGTCAATCCACTCCTGAGTGCAGCAAATTCTGGTCTCATTTGTGGCACAACAAACACGCCCTCAGGTTTAGCATACTGTTTGTTAACCAAAGAGCTCTTAGTAAAAATTGGTAAAAAATTTTACTGACCAAATACTCGGCATATGCTCTGGCAGTCCAATCGCAAACCATAACAGGCTGACCCACTTTCAGACCTTTAGCTTTGGGTCCTAATTTTTCAACGATTCCCACCGCCTACAAATATGTCAAATTATAGTAAGAATATTCTTGTAAAATGGACAGACGTCAAAGCCTATATCATAAGGTAACTCCGGTTTAATTCCTTTTGACTGATATCCGCCGCTCATAAGTATATCCGTGGCGTTGATCCCAACGAACATATTTTTGATTAAAATCTCGTCTTCTTTGGGGTCAACCAACTCTGTTTCCACCTGTTTAATGGCTTCACTAAATTTAGAGCTTAACTTAAATACCGATAACTTTTTATACTTCTTTCCCGACATTTTCTTAAATTTTTGAATAAAAAAAAACATAAAATTGTTTGGAAAATTCGAACAAAATTCACGAGAATTCTTAAACTTTTATATACTTTGAATAATACTTTAAATATTAAAATCGGTTTAAAAGTAACTAATTTTCTATAAAAGTCAAAATTGTTAGAACTCTGAAAACTATTGTTAAAAGTTTTTCTCTAAATTTTGTAAATTTCTCTCAAATTTCAGATTCGACTTTGGATTTCGTGGATCTTTGGCTTCGCTTTCAGGGATCAATTCAGTGATCTTCAGACTCAGACTCACTCTCAGACTCATTCAAAGTGTGACTCTTAACTAAATTTCGTAACTTTTTCATTAGTGCAGCCGTTGGTCGCCCCCAATACATCATTGGAAACATCGCTCGACACCATTGGACATAACTCGACCCAAGAGGACACAACTGGACGCAAGAAGACACCGTTGGACGCCAAAGGACGTCGTGTCAAAGCGAGGGACGCCAGAGGACGCCGTGCCCGTGCGAGGGACAGAGCAGAAGCCAGTGCAAAGGACAGCGCAACGGCCAGAGCAAGGGACTGCGCAAAGGCCAGTGCGAAGGTCAGCGCAAAAGCCTGTGCGAGGGACAGCGCAACAGCTATTGCGAGGGATAGAGCATCAGTCAGTGCCTAGGGCCTTAACCCTAGAGCCCGAGCTGATGCCAGCACCCTCGCCAGAGCTGTTGCCAGTACCTAAGCCCGAGCTAATGCCAGCACCTGAGCCCGAGCTGATGCCAGCACCTGACCCCGAGCTGATGCCAGCACCTGAGCCCGAGCTGATGCCAGCACCTGAGCCCGAGCTTATGCCAGCACCTGAGCCAGAGCTGATGCCAGGACGTTAGACCCATTTGGAGTGGTAGGACGTCTTTGGAGTGGTTGGACATCTTTGGAGTCGTTGGATGCCTTCCGAATCGTAGGACACCTTTGGAGTGACAGCCCTCGAATTGTAAGTATTGTTTTTATTGTGATTTTAAGTCTGAGAGTGAGTTTACAACTGAGTCTATAACTGAAGCCATCACTGAATTGAATCCCTGATTGCGAGCATCGATTTGGCCTTAAATTTGTAATTTGTCTAATATTTTGTTCTTCCCTTTAGTTTAAGATTACTTTGATTTCAGTTTATGTGGTGACTGACGAGTGGACACGTCTTCTGATATCTCGATTAGTGGCGATTTGGCGGACTGTTTGGCGGATCGATTACAAGAGCTCTCAGTAAAGACTTATTAATTGTGTTTTTAATTGATGGCTACCCCTCTGTGCCCCTCTTTACTCCTCTGTGGATAACACTAAGAGGACCACTAAGAGGACCAACCGCTAGATCTTTGTTAACGTTGACGTCGGATGAGATCTTAGAGATGTGGTTTAAACACTTGGATTTGGATCCCTGTTTGAATCCCTGGGCCTAATATTTGCCAAATTTGCTATCAATCGTACAAAGAGTAACCTTTGGTCGGCCGATCAGTATTCAATAATCTGTGATCAAATCAAGAACTTGGAAGACATAGCCTTTGAAGTAATTCAAGGAAAACAGTTATTGGATTCAATCAAGAATAATATCTCAATAAATGATTACTCGGAGCAATTGGCTCCAAAAGCTCGCTTTTACTTCAGTTTATCTGGTGTCACAATTTGTGATCCATGAGCGCAGAACAAGAGCGCAAAGTCCGTTGAAAATAGTGTTGAAAACAATTTTAATAATAGTTTGAATAGAATTGAAATAGTTTTACAATAACTCAAATAATAGAAAATAAGACTTCAATTTATACATAAAACGAATATAAATAAGACTGTAATCGACTCAAATACTTATATATTAATATCAATTAGAAATAAGTCGAATAATGAATAATCTCTTTAATAAAGGATACATTCAATTGAATTCCCGATCGGGTAATACAATGGGGGCGACGAGAGTCCAAGTGTAGAGCGCGCAGCACACCCACGACGACACGATTTTGACCCACATGGAACCAATACTTTCGCTGAAGTTCTTATTGTTGTCTCCGGGGCTTAACAGACAAAATAGTGATTCAAACAAATTATCCCAAAAGAGTGAATGAGTGGTCACTTACTTATACCAATTGGTTAATGTCATCATTACGTAAAGTGTGGCCAAAGCGAACATAAAGTGAAAGAATGACCAGCTGTAGGCCACCCCTTCATCTTCGTTGTCCCAGGAATTGCCTTTCTTCTCAGTGATGCCGCCGTCCTCCCCTCCTATGAATCAAAACCAAATAAACAATTTTAGTTCAAACAAAAGTGAAGAAAAATTAGATTCGGATACAAATAAAACTGAATGGAAAGCACTTCATTCAAGAGATTCAAACATCTGTAGTGTCTGTACCTTCGTTTGAAGTAAGTTGAGAGGAAGATCCGCCTATTATTCAATCAATGATCACAAGACTTAATAATAGTTAAGGACTTAAAAAAGAGTTCAAATATAAATCAAAGCATTCAATGAACTGAAAAATAATTTTAAATTTATGTAAAATTGAATAAAAATGAAATCAATAACTATATTAGTCAAAGGCTACGGTAGAAGAGGACATACCAGTGGCGGTATTGCTGTCATTCATGAGTATCTGATTGGCTCCTGTCAATTTGCCCACTTGTGTGTTGGTTGAGGTTCTTATGCTCGAGTAGAGAACGCAGGCGAAGAATAGCGCCAAAGACACCAATGAAGAACTATCGAAGTTACCTGTGCTCTTGTGCACAAACATTGCAGGTTTGCAATTGTCGTCCACATTGTTGTTCATTGCAGACCAGGTCAGGTATATTGTGTATAAAGTAATTAGAGAGGACTGGAGGAGTCCAGAGCGCTGTTGATCTGAAAGTTATGGTAAACAATAAAATAAAGCACTGAATGCCAGTAATCGTTGAATACATACATTCCTGAACTTTTGGCAGAATCGAGAGGAGAGACATAATTACACACAATATTAAGTTGAATGATATGAAGAACTTGTGCAAATGACATCCACTCGACTGAGTGTAAAACACATAAAATAAGACAATCGATGCGATGGCCGCGCAGTAGTGCAAAATCGTGAAGAATATCAGTCCTGAAACACAATTTCAGGTCAATCACACAGATTTAAAGGTTGTGGACTGAGACATACCACCATAATACCACTTGGAACCAGTCTCTTCGAGCTGTTCCACCCAATTCTCAGCCCAACTGTGCGCGAAGTCAATGATTAGAATCAATTGAATCATAATAAAGAGGAAACCACCGACAAGTCCGAAGTATTTCCAAACTTTAAAAATTAGTCAAACATCAAGTTCAGTCAAAATTAGAGCACAGAATAAAATTGAGATGACACACCCTCTCCAAAGGAACTGGTTTCGGGAATGAAAAAGGCGCCGACCATTAGTCCGATCAAAAGCAGATATTTAATGCCCCAAAATCTAAACGAATTCAACCTTAAGTTTTACTCAACTCATGATTATAGAGGAGTGACTGACCCGTTCTGAATGGAAGTCCTTCCATCGCGAGAGCTCTTCACTCCGATCATCATAACAGAGAAGACAACGAAAAACATTGTCAGCGCAAACATAACCCGATAGACAGCCAGATATCCGACGGCATTCTCGCAGTGGACAACACCCTTACAGAAGGGCACGTCTTTCATCTTCTCCTCGACCCACGGAGTAATCATAAGCCACCCGACAATTGTGGTCAGGAATAGCATTAGCGCATACATAATACGGGCGGCCGTCGAGTTGCGACACGACGGACAACATGATAGTAGACCGCAAGCAGCAGATGAACAGCAACAGGCCAGCTATAGGACGGGTGGGCGCAGAACCACACAAAGAGGTTAAACAATAGATTTGCGTTTTATTATTTAATGTCATCGACATTGAAGCCAATGACCACTAATTTTTTGACGTATTGATCAATAATTTGATAAAAGACATACCTGTCCCACAGTAAAGACACCCAATACCGCTCCCATCCTATGAAGACTTCAATTTGTGGTAAAAATGACAATTAAATTGATTTGGACGCAATGATCTAATGTTTAGTCTGTCACAAGATTTCTATCTTTACTGCAATTTTTGTAAACAATAAAATCGATGGAAAATTCTTACAATAAAAACGTTACATAAATTCAAACTCAACACAAAAGTCAATGAAAAGAGTTTGTTATCGAAAGCGTTTCAAATCTTTTCCCCTTTTCATCGAATTCTCACTAATTTTGACCATCAAATGTAACGTTGTTTTTGTATTGTTTTATTGAACGTCTGATATTTTAGTTTTACACAAAACGTAAGTTATTCTTAAGTAAGAGTTTTCAGCCCCTATTATACCCTTAACATCGAACAAAAGCTTATAACCATCACTAATGTCGCTTAGCTCTAACCTTCCCCACCCTACAAAGTGTAATACAATGTTTTTGAATTTTCAAAGAAAGATTTGTTAAATCAATAAAAAGCAAAGTATCGGTTCTTCACTGAAGACTCTTGAGATCGGAAACAATTGAGGATCTGATTGTCAATCATTATAATCAGTGCTTTTATTGAATCTAATCATTGGCTGAGAAAATGGCTGAATATTTGGCCTCAATTTTCGGTACAGAAAAGGATAAGTGAGTATTGGGTTCGAGTTTAACTTAAATTTCAATTGAAAACTGACTGAATTTATTTGTTGACCTTGTATAGAGTAAATTGCTCGTTTTACTTCAAGATCGGGGCCTGTCGTCACGGAGATCGCTGTTCCCGTATTCACAATAAGCCGACATTCAGTCAGGTATTGATCAGCACTTGTTTCGCCGGTTTTTAAAACATTTTGTTTCAATGTTTAGACTCTTTTGTTACAAAATTTGTATCAAAACCCGCAAAATATCGGCCAAACCAGCGATGGAACCAATGGTTAGCATTTGATAACTAAATTGTCAATTAAAATGTCTAATTTAGCAGACATTCAACTCCAAGGCATAAAAGTGATGACTGACGAAGAGGCTCAGGAACATTTCGACAACTTCTTTGAGGATGTCTTCATTGAATTGGAAGACAAATACGGAGAGATCGAAGAGATGAATGTTTGCGACAATTTGGGCGACCATTTGGTTGGAAATGTTTACGTAAAGGTATTTTTCATATAATTTGTTCGACAAAACCCTCAATTTGTTTGTCAACAGTTCCGCAGAGAAGAAGACGCAGATAAAGCTCAAAATGAGCTCAACAACCGATGGTTTGGCGGTCGACCAATTTATGCGGAGCTGTCACCTGTGACTGACTTTCGAGAAGCCTGTTGTCGACAATACGAAATGGGGTATTAATTGATTTAAATCTTTGTTTGAAAATCATTTGAACTAAAGGTTTGTTGTCTTAAAGGGAGTGCACTCGAAGTGGTTTCTGTAATTTCATGCATTTGAAGCCCATATCTCGTGAACTGAGACGAGAACTGTATGGAAGGCGTCGCGCAGCCGCTATCGAGCGACGTCTGGCCAGTTATGTGACGGGACGGTCGCGCTCTCGAAGTTTATCACCCGTTAGACGTAGGAGTCGAAGCAGAGAGAGAAGAGCGCGTCGCAGCGCTTCTAGAGAAAAACGTGATCGGGAGGCCAATCGACCGGCACGTTCCCGAAGTCCCCAACGGGAACGACCCTCGGGAGACGGAGGGAGAGAGCGTCGAAAGAGTCGCGACAGAGATCATAGAAGAAGAGACGATAAGGAGAAAGAGACCAATGAATTCAATGGCCGATAGAATCAGATTTTCATTACTTCAACTGACTTTATATTCAAATAATTCAAATAATTTTCATTCATTTCTTTTGATTTAAATAAAGAATAAAATCTTTAAATCTTTCGATTTTGTTATTTATATTGAAATTTTTAAAGTAATGATCACTTATCAGAGAAATTTCAGTTTAAACCAAAAATGAGTTTATCTGGCATTTATACACTTTGGACCCGCCCCACGTGCCCTTTATCAATCAAATCGTCAATACTATGAACCAATTCTAAGATGACAAGGATGATATAGTGCGTCAAACAAATAATTAGAAAGCACTGGCCCGATTAGTAGTACATGGTCTACTTGTCCCTGGATTTCGCATTGGATGGGAGCCATCAGATCCATATCAGAAATGATTTGAGCAAAATGCACCGTTTATTCGTCTCGGATCCATCGTAATTTACATAGGAAGCAGGCTGCAATCAATGCTTTTCTGTCGTATGTAAACGCTATCCTCGCAGCTCAAATCGCCAAGTTTCAGGCTCAAGGTGGCCAGGCTCATTAACCCAACAAATGGAAGATCCCTCCACTAATCCTGTTTTTTTAGAAATTTGTGTTCAATAAAAGGTTAATTTAAACTTAAGTTTCGCTGAAATTTATTCCGAAACTAATTTTGAACACATTTACAACTGATTTACCACGAACATTTATTTGCCAACTAATAGTACTAGAATGAATTGGTAATTGATTCTGGAGAAATATGTATAAAAAGATAACGGGAAAAGTCAAAATTAAAGCCAATTCTCTAAAACAGGAGGAAAAATATTGGTTTAAAATAATTTGATTTCTAGCAAAAACTTCCTAGATTGCAAGAATTTTGTTGAGAGTTGAATAAATTATTGAACGCCTTAAGACTGACGTATATATTGGAAAGCCTTTACTACAACTGCCGGTCATCACAACAGTCATCACAACAGTCAACACAACTATCCATCGATTTTCATGAAAATTAATGCAAAACATGTGATAAAATCCTGGTTTTAGACCAAATTTTCTTTATTTATCGACTTTTTATAAAATCTAATCAATTAAAAAATGGGATTTTTATTGTCCCGAAGCAGACGTCAATATTCTAATGTTTTGTCAGTCATTTTGGCCGTAAACCTGGTGTTGGCTCTCATTCTTGAGATGTGTTGCGTTGGAGTGGCCGCCAAATTGTCTTCGGAACAACAATACGAAGACAATGAGTTCGCAGAGTTTGAAGACATCGACGAAGACGTGGAACCAGGGGTTACCGATAAAGTACAGGAAGTGGACGATACCAATGACGACCAATCATATGATGACCTCAATGAGGGTTCTGTTGATAAAAACAATTTGGCCAAAGATTCTGATGAAAGTGAATCCACTGTTGAGGACGAAGAAGACGATGAAGAGTTTGAGAACTTATCAGAATTCGACGAAAGTAACGATAGAGTCGAGTCCAGTGATCGAAACACTAATAAAAAGCCTGACCTCAAGATAACCACAGTTCCGCTCCATTTGCGTTCCAATTGGGAGAGTTATTACTTGGAGTTTCTTATGATCGGCGGTCTTGTCGTATATTTCTTAAACTTCATCGCCGGCCGCTCTAAGAACCAGAAGATGGCCGATACCTGGTTTGAGGTCCACAAAGAACTGCTTTACTCGAACTTCGCTCTCGTTGGCGACGACGGCAAGAAAGAGATCGAAAATTCTGGTCTCATCAAAGAGACAGAGAGTGTATTCACTCTGTGGTGCAGCGGAAGGATTTGTGTCGAAGGGATGTTAGTTGAGCTCAAATTTCTTAAGCGCCAGGACTTAGTGAACGTCATCTCAAACTATTTCAAACCATCGACGGATCAAATCGTATGTTTTGATTCCCATATTGTCTTCAATGTTATTAATCATAAAACAAATGGGTTTTCTTTCAGCTTATAAGAGTGAGTCTTAACGCCGATTCGATGGACAGTTATGTCTTCTGCATAGCCAGCAAAAAGAGCGCTCCAAAACTGGCCAAAGAAGTTCACGATATCGTAATTACCGGAAAAACTCTTTGAATTTGTCATTAAATTTATTTAAATGTTAGAATACTTTCTGTCCGGAGAAGAAGTCCCCAGAAAAGTATGGCGTTTCGAGCGACAAGTTTGTGCTCCTCAGCGAAATAGGAGAGGCAGCCGGAGTTCTCCTCGATGCCAAAGTCATTTCACTACTTAAGAAATTTGAGGATTGCATCGATTACATCCATTTCACCGATCAATACGCGGGACTCAAACTATCAGAGTATTAATTAATTGCATTTATACTCAAATTAATTGACATCGAAATTATCAAAACCTTTGTCTTAAATCTCACGAAACATATTTGAGTCAAATGTTTATCATTTGATTTTCATTTCAGTTTTAATTGAATCGTTTGAGTAATTGATTTGCTTTTGGTTTTCAGTGACACTCAACCCATAAAACTTCCAGAAACCAAAAAAATGCTGATCTTTGCCTTCAACTGTAAGTTAGGTTTTCTTCGTTTCTCAAAACTAACGGTTTGAATGTCAGTCCCGAGTAGTAGCAGTCGAAACGTCGACGAAATCGAGAGAATTAAACCATTGCTTCAATTGGTCTTCTATTCGATCGACAAAGTAAAACGATTCCGTCTCTCAAAAGAGGGCAAAATGAAGGCCGAAAAGAACCGCCAGAAAGTAGAAGAGGAGTACTTGAAGCAGACCCATGCTCAAAGACAGGAATTGGCACAGTATAAGAAAGATGAGCGCCGGCGCGTCGAAAAGGAGAAAATGCTCAACGAATCTGATCCGGAAAAGCAGCGCCGTTGGGAAGAAAAGGAGTACAAACGCGAACTCAAGAGAAAGACCCCAAAAATGAAACAATTGAAGGTTAAGGCCATGTGAGGGCAAACATTTGCAATACGTAAAGACTATTACAACATTTTGGACAACCATTTGGAACTTCCATTCTTGTCTTCAATTCATTTGCTTTCGTTTTCTTAAAATAGAATTTTAGTAATTTTCAGACAATTTTTCCTTTGAATAAACGAATCCTCGAAATAATCGACGAAATTATGAGAATATTTCTCTCCAAACCTTTAGATGAGTTGTTTTTGCTATTTTAGTGCAAATATTTGCAGAATATTTTGTTTTCGGTAAAGAATTTTCATTATTTGTTTGAATCATTTATTCTATTCTATGGTTTAATAATTGAATACAAAAATCATATATTATTTGAGACATTGATTTCTGAATCTAATAAATATTTGATATAATCATCCATTTGTTGCCAAAGAATGTGTTTTGTTGTAAACTATCTGTTATTGTCTATTAACTAATGGCACGAATCACGAGATTTAATTAGTTATCAAAAACATGTCAATCCTCTTATTGTTCTTTTATATTTGTCACGCCTCTGGTCAGTACTATTGGCTATTTAGGGGTCATAAACCTCTATAAAAGGGCTAACCCAAAGACGAAAAGTCCAGTTCTTTCAAAGTTTGTATTTAACCTCATTTTGATTTTAAAATAAAAGAAAATTTTTGAACAAAAGTGAAAAGTTATTACAAGTCGGCAGGATTTCACCTGATGCCTAATAGACAAAGGTCTGGTTCAACAGACAGCAATAAAGAGAACGAAGATCCCAACAAAAAGAAACCCACAGAGAACCCAAAGAAGGGAAGCTGTTCAACCCAAAATACCAAAAATGGCCCGAAGAAGGACAAATAGAAGACAACAGGAACCGATTGACACTTTCGACGCGGTGGAGGAAACCATAGATAACGTGGCTAACCATACAACACCAGTACCACCGACTGAAGAGGCCGAAAGTGATGGCGAAGTCCACCCGAAGGAAAAATGTAAGCCAAAACTTCAGGTCTTTAAAGGGCATGAAGATAAAATCCCTATCGAAAATTGGTTCAAGCGTTTTGAAATGCTTGCGTCCCATTATAAATGGCCAGAAAAAACCAAGATGGTAATGTTAGGTAATTACTTTGAAGACGATGCCTTGAATTGGTACATCGAGAATAGTGATAGTAATTATACAGAGGTTAAAGCTAAAATAATAAATCGCTTTGGAGTCGAAACCGTTGACCCAATTATTGAATTTGTAAACATTAGATACGAAATCAAATTAGGTGTCAAAGAATATTTCGAGAAAAAGAGAAGGTTTGGTAATTTGGCTAAGCTTACAGAAGAACAGATGATCCCTTTGATGATCCAGAATCTCCACCCAAAAATGGGTGACTGTTTTACAGCAGTAAAGCCGAAAAATCTAACCGAATTTTATACAATTGCTAAAACAGCAGAGTATAATTTGAAAAGATTCTTAAACCGAATCCCAAATGCAAATGAAAAAAAGACAAATCCTGAAACTAAGGTTTCAACCGCACCGAAACGAAAGCCACCTTCCCCTTGCAGAATTTGTGAGAACTTAGGTTTTAAAGACAGGTTCCATTGGAGCCAGGACTGCCGCAACAAGTCCAAAACTAATACCCAAACAGCTAATAGAGCAGTGAATGCCATAGACGACTCAGATGAAATTTCTGAGGAACAACCCGAAAACGATATTAATAATATCAATTTAAACTAATAAACAGGCCTAAACATTACCCACTAATCAAAATCCTTACTATTTTAAAAGGTAAAATAATTGATGCAATTTTTGATAGTGGTTCAAATATCTCTGTCATAGATTACAATTTATGCAAAAAATTTCAATTATTGAATAATATTCAATGTCAAAAATCAAAATTTAAAACTATTATAAGTTGTAATACATGTTTAGGTCTAATAACTTATCCCATAACAATAGGTGATTTATATGAAACCATTGAATTATACGTAATAAAAAACGCTAATTTCAGTTTACTCTTAGGATTAGACGTTATAAAATTGTTTAATCTTAAACTTAACACTAATTTTCGAATATTTCAAGTAATTGAAAAGAATGGTAAAACATTTAAAGAAGAAATAACTTCTAATTATTCTGAGATTACAGACAATAAACTAATAAACTATACTACAGATATTGATCTAACCATAGTTGAGTCTATAGAAGAAGAAAGTCAAATAAAAATTATTTTAAATAAATTTTCCCCTGTTTTCTCAACCAATAAATATGATATTGGATTAATTGAAACCGAAATGTGCGAAATTGAATTGACAAGTAAAATACCAATTAACCTCAGGCCTTACAGATGCACGGAAACAGATCAAATATTCATTGATAAACAAATTGATAAACTATTAGAAAAGAAATTAATCCGTAAATCAGTCTCCCCTTATAGTTTTCCTGTGACCCTTGCAGACAAAAAAGATGAGGGAAAAAGAAGCCGTTTATGTATCGATTTTAGGAAACTAAACGAAATAACAGTTGCAGATAACTTTCCATTCCCACTATTTAATGATATCATAGATGTTTTATATGATTGCCAATATTTCACAACATTGGATATCACTTCTGGTTTTTGGCACGTAAAAGTTCACCCAAAAGATGTTTATAAAACGGCATTCATAACAAAAAATGATCATTTAGAATGGTTAGTAATGCCATTTGGTTTCAGAAACAGCCCACAGATTTTCCAGAGAATTATCCAAAATATTCTAAGAAAGCATAATTTGTATTCCTTTTCAAGGAACTATTTAGACGACATTTTAATATTTTCAAGAGATTTTAATTCACACATTTCACACATTCAATTGGTTCTGAAAGCTTTAATTAACGAAAATATTAAACTTAAATTAAGTAAATGCAATTTTGCACAGAAAACTGTCAAATATTTGGGACATATGATCTCTAAAAATAAATATAAGCCTTTAAGTGACAATACCATAGCAATAAAGAATTTCCCAGAACCTAAATCGGTCAAAAACATACAGCAATTTCTGGGTAAAGTCAATTATTATAATAAGTTCATTCCCTTTGCCTATAAATTCCTTGAACCTCTTTACCGACTTTTATCAAAGGATTTAACGTTTACTTGGTCAAAAGAATGTCAAGAGTCATTTGAGAAAATTAAAGATTACTTGATATCTGAGCCAGTTTTATCTATTTATAACCCTAATAAGGAATGCTTCCTATTTACTGATGCCTCAGGCATAGGAGTGGGTGGTGTACTTAAACAAAGACAAGAAGACGGACAGCTGCACCCTATTGCCTACTTTTCAAGAAAACTACTTTCTTATCAAAAATCTTATGCCGCCTCTGAGCTTGAATGCTTGGCAATAATTGAAGCTATTGATTATTGGCATTACTATTTATATCACAGAAAGTTTACTATTTTTACTGATCATATGGCCCTAAAATGGCTTAAAACTGTAAATAAACCAAACTCAAGGCTCTTTAAGTGGAGCCTTAAACTAAGCCAATACCAATTCAATATTCAATACATTCCCGGTAGTACTAATTTTATTGCCGATTCTCTAAGCAGAAATCCAGTTTTGGAACCAAACGATAATTCAGAACATATTAAAGTTGTTAATTTGATTGAAAGAAAAATAATTATTGAAGAACAGAAAGGATATCTTAAAAGTATTCCAAAGAACACAACCATAAAAAATGGCTTAATTGTCAATTTAAAAGATAAATTTCCCAGAATTTTCATTCCTGAGAATTTAATTAATTCTTTATTAAAAACATTTCATTTGGAATTCGGTCATATCGGTGCAAAGAAAATGTTGTCACTCATCTCTTCTAATTATTATTTTAAAAATATTTCTGAAAAGATTAACGATTTCCTCCTAAGATGTCAAGTATGCCAAACCAATAAAATAAATAGACATAAAAAACTTGGTTCACTTTCACAAGTTGGACCTGCCACTGCACCATTCGATATCGTATCTATTGACACAATTGGAGGTTTCGCAGGTTATAACTCCAGAAAACAATATGTACACTTAGCAATAGATAACTTCACCCGATTTGTATGGACTTTAGCGTCCAGTACCCAAAGTGCTAAGGATTTCATTAACTTAATCAATATTATCTTAAACACAAACAAACCCAAACTTATCATAGCTGACAGGTACACAGGAATAAAGTCTAAAGAATTTCAAAATTTTTTGTCAAAGAATAATATTAAAATAAGTTTTATTACCATTAATTGTCCGCAATCAAATGGTATGTGCGAACGCGCAAACCAAACTATTGTAACCAGACTCAGGTGTGAAATTAATGATGGAAAACAAAATATTTGTTGGCCTAAATTACTTGTTAAAGTTACAGAAGATTATAATCGCGCACCTCATTCTGTGACACAATTTAGTCCTCAATACTTAATGTTTGGTCTGAAACCTTATGAGGACTTTAATATTGGCTCTGACATAACACTGGAAAATGCAAGATTTTTAGCATTTGAAAACAGTAAAAAAGGTCACCTTAATAACAAAAGGTTTTATGATAAAAAGCATGAACCTTCAACTTTTAAGGTGGATGACCTAGTATATGTTGAAAGTAAAAATGACATCACCAGAAAGAAACTCGAGCCTTTATTAACTGGACCTCACAAAATTGTAAAGAAATTGTCAGACATTTCCTATGAAATCGAATGTGATAAGAAAGGACGGAAAACTGACATTTTCCACATTTCAAAGTTACGTTCATTTAAAATATAATAACCCATTTTACTTACATATTTAAATATAATCTTTATTTGCATAATAACTATAATTTTTACTTATATAATTAACTATAATTTTTACTTATGCAATTAATTATGATTTTTACTTATAAAATCAATTATGGTAAAATTAATGTTAATTTTTATAATTTTAATTTTAATTTTTCCAAGAAAATTTTCTAAGTCGTACGACTTAGTTTTTTTTTGCTCTATTTTGCTCCACACGGTTGCGTGGTTCGCTTTAGCCCGGTTACGTGGTTATGTTGCCGCAATAACTGTCGTGCGCTACCTTCCCCCCCTGGCGGGGCCTCAACCCGCCAAGGGGGCCCCCCCTGGAAACCTCCGCTCCAACACCAACACTTAACACCCCCACTACACCCAATAAGATGACAAAATTTGATGTAGACACACTGGCATAGCCATCAACCAGTCGCCATCAGGCCCTTTGGTTCAAGCCATAGCCGTAAACGACCTGGCAATCCCCGACCTCATTGGGCTAAAGGCGGACTATCCAGCAACCCAAAACACGTTATTAACTGAACCTCACAAAATTGTACTCACAACACCACGCAACAACAGCCACCCCGACGCCCAACCAACCACCCAAATGTCGGGATGCTTTCTTATAATTTTTAATTGCTTATTATTCAATTATTTGCTTATTATTTTTTACTAATTTTTTTTTAATTCCCTTTTTTTTTAATTTAAAACGCGGGGATGTCAATCCTCTTATTGTTCTTTTATATTTATCACGCCTCTGGTCAGTACTATTGGCTATTTAGGGGTCATAAACCTCTATAAAAGGGCTAACCCAAAGACGAAACGTCCAGTTCTTTCAAAGTTTGTATTTAACCTCATTTTTGATTTTAAAATAAAAGAAAATTTTTGAACAAAAGTGAAAAGTTATTACAAGTCGGCAGGATTTCACCTGATGCCTAATAGACAAAGGTCTGGTTCAACAGACAGCAATAAAGAGAACGAAGATCCCAACAAAAAGAAACCCACAGAGAACCCAAAGAAGGGAAGCTGTTCAACCCAAAATACCAAAAATGGCCCGAAGAAGGACAAATAGAAGACAACAGGAACCGATTGACACTTTCGACGCGGTGGAGGAAACCATAGATAACGTGGCTAACCATACAACACCAGTACCACCGACTGAAGAGGCCGAAAGTGATGGCGAAGTCCACCCGAAGGAAAAATGTAAGCCAAAACTTCAGGTCTTTAAAGGGCATGAAGATAAAATCCCTATCGAAAATTGGTTCAAGCGTTTTGAAATGCTTGCGTCCCATTATAAATGGCCAGAAAAAACCAAGATGGTAATGTTAGGTAATTACTTTGAAGACGATGCCTTGAATTGGTACATCGAGAATAGTGATAGTAATTATACAGAGGTTAAAGCTAAAATAATAAATCGCTTTGGAGTCGAAACCGTTGACCCAATTATTGAATTTGTAAACATTAGATACGAAATCAAATTAGGTGTCAAAGAATATTTCGAGAAAAAGAGAAGGTTTGGTAATTTGGCTAAGCTTACAGAAGAACAGATGATCCCTTTGATGATCCAGAATCTCCACCCAAAAATGGGTGACTGTTTTACAGCAGTAAAGCCGAAAAATCTAACCGAATTTTATACAATTGCTAAAACAGCAGAGTATAATTTGAAAAGATTCTTAAACCGAATCCCAAATGCAAATGAAAAAAAGACAAATCCTGAAACTAAGGTTTCAACCGCACCGAAACGAAAGCCACCTTCCCCTTGCAGAATTTGTGAGAACTTAGGTTTTAAAGACAGGTTCCATTGGAGCCAGGACTGCCGCAACAAGTCCAAAACTAATACCCAAACAGCTAATAGAGCAGTGAATGCCATAGACGACTCAGATGAAATTTCTGAGGAACAACCCGAAAACGATATTAATAATATCAATTTAAACTAATAAACAGGCCTAAACATTACCCACTAATCAAAATCCTTACTATTTTAAAAGGTAAAATAATTGATGCAATTTTTGATAGTGGTTCAAATATCTCTGTCATAGATTACAATTTATGCAAAAAATTTCAATTATTGAATAATATTCAATGTCAAAAATCAAAATTTAAAACTATTATAAGTTGTAATACATGTTTAGGTCTAATAACTTATCCCATAACAATAGGTGATTTATATGAAACCATTGAATTATACGTAATAAAAAACGCTAATTTCAGTTTACTCTTAGGATTAGACGTTATAAAATTGTTTAATCTTAAACTTAACACTAATTTTCGAATATTTCAAGTAATTGAAAAGAATGGTAAAACATTTAAAGAAGAAATAACTTCTAATTATTCTGAGATTACAGACAATAAACTAATAAACTATACTACAGATATTGATCTAACCATAGTTGAGTCTATAGAAGAAGAAAGTCAAATAAAAATTATTTTAAATAAATTTTCCCCTGTTTTCTCAACCAATAAATATGATATTGGATTAATTGAAACCGAAATGTGCGAAATTGAATTGACAAGTAAAATACCAATTAACCTCAGGCCTTACAGATGCACGGAAACAGATCAAATATTCATTGATAAACAAATTGATAAACTATTAGAAAAGAAATTAATCCGTAAATCAGTCTCCCCTTATAGTTTTCCTGTGACCCTTGCAGACAAAAAAGATGAGGGAAAAAGAAGCCGTTTATGTATCGATTTTAGGAAACTAAACGAAATAACAGTTGCAGATAACTTTCCATTCCCACTATTTAATGATATCATAGATGTTTTATATGATTGCCAATATTTCACAACATTGGATATCACTTCTGGTTTTTGGCACGTAAAAGTTCACCCAAAAGATGTTTATAAAACGGCATTCATAACAAAAAATGATCATTTAGAATGGTTAGTAATGCCATTTGGTTTCAGAAACAGCCCACAGATTTTCCAGAGAATTATCCAAAATATTCTAAGAAAGCATAATTTGTATTCCTTTTCAAGGAACTATTTAGACGACATTTTAATATTTTCAAGAGATTTTAATTCACACATTTCACACATTCAATTGGTTCTGAAAGCTTTAATTAACGAAAATATTAAACTTAAATTAAGTAAATGCAATTTTGCACAGAAAACTGTCAAATATTTGGGACATATGATCTCTAAAAATAAATATAAGCCTTTAAGTGACAATACCATAGCAATAAAGAATTTCCCAGAACCTAAATCGGTCAAAAACATACAGCAATTTCTGGGTAAAGTCAATTATTATAATAAGTTCATTCCCTTTGCCTATAAATTCCTTGAACCTCTTTACCGACTTTTATCAAAGGATTTAACGTTTACTTGGTCAAAAGAATGTCAAGAGTCATTTGAGAAAATTAAAGATTACTTGATATCTGAGCCAGTTTTATCTATTTATAACCCTAATAAGGAATGCTTCCTATTTACTGATGCCTCAGGCATAGGAGTGGGTGGTGTACTTAAACAAAGACAAGAAGACGGACAGCTGCACCCTATTGCCTACTTTTCAAGAAAACTACTTTCTTATCAAAAATCTTATGCCGCCTCTGAGCTTGAATGCTTGGCAATAATTGAAGCTATTGATTATTGGCATTACTATTTATATCACAGAAAGTTTACTATTTTTACTGATCATATGGCCCTAAAATGGCTTAAAACTGTAAATAAACCAAACTCAAGGCTCTTTAAGTGGAGCCTTAAACTAAGCCAATACCAATTCAATATTCAATACATTCCCGGTAGTACTAATTTTATTGCCGATTCTCTAAGCAGAAATCCAGTTTTGGAACCAAACGATAATTCAGAACATATTAAAGTTGTTAATTTGATTGAAAGAAAAATAATTATTGAAGAACAGAAAGGATATCTTAAAAGTATTCCAAAGAACACAACCATAAAAAATGGCTTAATTGTCAATTTAAAAGATAAATTTCCCAGAATTTTCATTCCTGAGAATTTAATTAATTCTTTATTAAAAACATTTCATTTGGAATTCGGTCATATCGGTGCAAAGAAAATGTTGTCACTCATCTCTTCTAATTATTATTTTAAAAATATTTCTGAAAAGATTAACGATTTCCTCCTAAGATGTCAAGTATGCCAAACCAATAAAATAAATAGACATAAAAAACTTGGTTCACTTTCACAAGTTGGACCTGCCACTGCACCATTCGATATCGTATCTATTGACACAATTGGAGGTTTCGCAGGTTATAACTCCAGAAAACAATATGTACACTTAGCAATAGATAACTTCACCCGATTTGTATGGACTTTAGCGTCCAGTACCCAAAGTGCTAAGGATTTCATTAACTTAATCAATATTATCTTAAACACAAACAAACCCAAACTTATCATAGCTGACAGGTACACAGGAATAAAGTCTAAAGAATTTCAAAATTTTTTGTCAAAGAATAATATTAAAATAAGTTTTATTACCATTAATTGTCCGCAATCAAATGGTATGTGCGAACGCGCAAACCAAACTATTGTAACCAGACTCAGGTGTGAAATTAATGATGGAAAACAAAATATTTGTTGGCCTAAATTACTTGTTAAAGTTACAGAAGATTATAATCGCGCACCTCATTCTGTGACACAATTTAGTCCTCAATACTTAATGTTTGGTCTGAAACCTTATGAGGACTTTAATATTGGCTCTGACATAACACTGGAAAATGCAAGATTTTTAGCATTTGAAAACAGTAAAAAAGGTCACCTTAATAACAAAAGGTTTTATGATAAAAAGCATGAACCTTCAACTTTTAAGGTGGATGACCTAGTATATGTTGAAAGTAAAAATGACATCACCAGAAAGAAACTCGAGCCTTTATTAACTGGACCTCACAAAATTGTAAAGAAATTGTCAGACATTTCCTATGAAATCGAATGTGATAAGAAAGGACGGAAAACTGACATTTTCCACATTTCAAAGTTACGTTCATTTAAAATATAATAACCCATTTTACTTACATATTTAAATATAATCTTTATTTGCATAATAACTATAATTTTTACTTATATAATTAACTATAATTTTTACTTATGCAATTAATTATGATTTTTACTTATAAAATCAATTATGGTAAAATTAATGTTAATTTTTATAATTTTAATTTTAATTTTTCCAAGAAAATTTTCTAAGTCGTACGACTTAGTTTTTTTTTGCTCTATTTTGCTCCACACGGTTGCGTGGTTCGCTTTAGCCCGGTTACGTGGTTATGTTGCCGCAATGACTGTCGTGCGCTACCCTCTTAGTTTGAGCAACCCTGCAGTTTAAATAAAAACATTTCTTATCCGTTTATTGCACGATTAGATTAGTTGGTTATCAATTAAATAATGGCTGTCAATATATTTTGAGTTAAAACTTTCGAGGCATTTATTGCCACTTATTCTCAATTAAATATTTATATTATTTCAATGTTTTGCAACTCTTTTCCATAATATTGTTGAGTCGACGAAATGAATTGATAGCAACAAAAAGCCATAAATAATTAAAATAAATTCACAGCAAATTCTGCAATCAATTTCTCTACAATAAATATAACCTGAAAACGACTTTTGATTTTAAAATGATGAGTGTGGATAAAATTTATTGATTACTCAGAATCTGCTGATCTATTGAATAAATAGATTGGGTTAAGGTCGAACTGATGCAATTTGGGTCAGTAGTTTTTTTCCGGTTACTTTCCGTTAATTATTAGTAATTTATTACTAATCTTCAAAACATTTTCTATTTTTCAAAAGGAGTAATGAATTGAAAAACAAAAAAAGACATTTATTTCTAACCAAAGATATGACAAAACCAAAGAAAAACAGGAAATTAATTCTTCAATTATTTGCTAACATCTCAATGAAACTTCTATTACACAAATCGATTGAGCGAATGTATTGTTTTTGTACCAGGAATAAAGTCTAGCCGAGTATCAATAAATTGAATGATCGGATTCCAAAATAGAAAGTAATCTAATCAAGGAGTGCCTGTATTTTTACGGCTTGATTTACATCAAAACTGATTGCATAGTGTTTTGCTATCCAAACATTTGACGAGTGGAAAATTCCTACTTTATTAATGGAAATTTTGCAAGCACACTCTCATTAGATTATTATTAATTTACATTTATCGATTTACAGCTGGCGCACACGTCCGCAACTGGGACTCCTCACTACACAGAATCTTAAAGGGCTAAATGAAGAGCTTTTTATAAGAAATCACTGAAGAATTTTAACAAGAATTTAAGAGAATATGAAGTCATAATGAGCATGATGGAATTTCTATTCATCATTTATTTTTTTGGACAATCTTCATTTTGAACAACCTCGGTAATGATATTCTTGGCTAAAGTCACCGAAATTCCACTCAAAAATCCTCTACACTTGACTTCATATACTGTGAAATCTTTATTTTTATTTGAGAGTAAAGTTCTTCAAACTTTTCATTAATTTGTCATTTGATTTGTTTTATTGTATTTTGTTATTTAAAAGACGATTGAAAACTCCAGAACCAACTCCAGGATCTCAATTATCTTTTATTAGACATTCATATCAAGTTACGAAATTTTTTAATCAATTCTAGTGAAGTTTGGAGTGATTTTCAAGTGTACTTGAAATTATTGCGGCAATAATAGTTAACTTGCAAAATTAAAATGTAAAAACAGGCTTAAAATAACATTACAAACGATTGAAGTCATAGTTAATTATTGAGAAAGAAAAATAATCTATCAGAAAGAAGTCTCACTATTATGACCAGACGCTGAATTAGTGCAACTAAAGTGCAAGTCAAAATAGCGTTTAGATTGAATGAAATGAAAGTGTGCAAATTTTGTACAAATATATCGTTTAAAATGGGTGTAATGTAAATAAATACAAACTGGGAAAAAAGTTCACTTAAATGTACTGATCATTTTGAACCTAGATGGACAAGTTCAATAGCTTTTCAGTGGTTCTC
>JAQGAR010000148.1:0-22316 GCA_034697865.1 Oribatida sp. | reverse complement strand
TGGAACTGAGGTTTCATTACTTGACTACAAGTTTAAGGAAAGTTTCGTTTATGAGCTTAGGTTTGAACATAACGTTTGACATTAAACTTGAGTTTGTATTAAGAGTTTGACATTTGATAAGTTTAATCAGAATAAATGCTAATTGTCTTTGAGTCGATTCATCGATTTGCCACAAATTAATTATATCGAAATTAAAACTTAATGATTGACCTGATTTTAAAATTATCAGTTTTAAAGGTATTAATTAATATATAGTTTTCAATATTTAGCTTTTTATAGAAAATTGCAAATAATGAGTCAATTATTTTTGTTTTTAATTGAATTCTTGAAATTAATTGAATAATTCTCAAAAAATTGTATAATTTCTTTAAAATTGTCAATAATTTACAGCCAAAGTTTCGTTAAGTGTTTTAAATCTATACTTAAAATCTTAAAAAGTTTAATAAATAATTATTAATTAATAATAATTTCTCTGATAATGAGTATTAATGATGTATTTAATGATAATATTACCATTTTAAGCATACACCCCCCTCTTTTATACGATCCCATCCAACCTAAAAGACCTGATAATTGAGTTCAATTGAATTAGTCAAATTTGCTTAACATGTAAGGATGTACAAGAGTCATTTAAGAGACTGTTTTATAGTCTCATTGAAAGTATCGATATAAAAAGCAAAATTGCACAATAAATGAATCTTGCACAGCACTGGTTTTGACCATACCGTTTAAGAAGAGTAGAGTCCCAAGACTTAGACCGACATAAGTTAACGGCTATTTTGAGAATAGGTTAGCCCTTTTTAAACTCTAATCTGAAAGTATTGACTTACCAGGGTGCCTGTGAACAGCTTTTTCATATTTGCTGAAGTTCCCAATATCCAGAACATATAGGCTATAATTATGCTTCCAATCAACTATCAAAACAATTGAACTCATTATTTTATTGAATAAAAAATATTTTCAAATAATAATAAATTTAAAATATGGTTAATTGAAAAATAAATGATTGCAATCATTTAAAAACCAAACCTACACATTAAGTTTACAAAAAGTACCATGCTCTTAATGTGTTGTTCGAAACTAATTTTTGTTAAGTTTTCTAAAGAAACATTTTCTAAAGTTTATATTTCTAGACAATGACTGTCAACCGAAATACGCTAGGTATTATCGAATAAATGGTGGTCAAGCTCTGGAAAATTCTTTGTTAAAACTAAATATATGGGCAAATGATCGATCCTTTTGTTTAGGGTTGTGATAAGGGTCATTTATTTTGCTGTAGTTCCCTCGGCCAATCTTAGATTTCACCTAAATTTACCAAAGAATCTGTTGTGACAGCGAAATCTTTTATGGTTGACCTATCATGCACAACCTTTAAACATAAATTAGGAATAATCTCGGACAAAGGACAAGGATTTTAAAACTGAACACCACTTTAGGCTAGTATTTGACAAATGACTCGAAATGAGAGAAAATTAAATTTATTGGAAATAATCTAAAATGAAATCCAAATAAATGTCACAAAAATATTCTTAAAAATTGGGTCAAATTCTATAAAATTCTATAAACTTGTAAATGTATATAAGTGGACACAGACTTAAGGATTAAAATTAAACCATTAAATAAATTCTCGATTCATTGAACCCGTTTTGAGGCTATAATTATTCGCTTTATTTTCAAATTAACGGTTCATTCGATAAATGTTTATTAGAATTAAATTAATTTTATTTATAAACATTAGATTTTAATTTTTCAAATTATATGACAATAATTGCTTTTATTGTTTTCTTAAGAGATATGATTTTGACGGATATGAATACAATATAGAAAGGAAACTAACGCTCAATAAGAATGAAGGCATGAGTGAAGTCATAGATTGTTACAATAAATTCATTGCCATTTCCTCATTTAACTCAATGAGCGGAGGAACGTATGGCAATTGTGATTAGGTTAGGGTATAGTTGTCGGTCCCATTCCATGCCATACTGTTTTCAGTGAACGTGAAATCGGAAGCCTTTCTACTATGAAGGTTTTATTGAACATGTTTACTTTCTGTTAATTGAAATTTACACTTTCTTTAGAGCAATTATTTCGCTTCAATAATCAATAAATAAAAACTTGTTTCTAAAACAATTGAGAAAAACAACTTTCCAACCAATAATTACAACAAATCATAGAAAGTGAAATTTTTAACAAAACTATTGTTTTGTTGAAAACTAAGTTTTAAGTAAACTTAAAATAGCTGCAACTTTAGGGTTGACCTGTAACACTTCACTTTATAAATATTACATAAATCTTGATTAAAATCTATATGAATATATTTAAAAACCTGCAAAATAATTCATTGCTAATGAATCTTTAGATTTTGAGTGCAGTGCTTACAGTGCTTTCTTTTAAGTGATTGCAAATAATTTATTTAAATCTATGACAAAATTAAGGTCAATTCAATTAAGATTTGCAATTTTTATAAGTATTGAAATGAGATAAACACGAACTGACAAAAAAAGCTTGGATATTTTTTAGTAATACACTATATAAATTCAATATTATTTCTTCCTAATACTTTGTCGGAATATAATTCAAAACTCCATCAATTTAATAATCTAATTGATAAAAAATTAAAGAATTTGACCATGCAACAAATATTGATTACAAATGAATATCAATATGCATTTAATAAAATAATTCAATTTAGATGTGCTTGTTCAATATGTCAAATAAAAGGAACAGTAATAGATTATACATAGATGAGTAGGAACCTTTTTATAAACAACAAATATTTATGTTGAATGTTCAGGATTTTGTTTTATAACAAACAATTTGACAATTTGATCTTTAACATTTATTAAGACTTATATTCTCTTCCTAAAAAAAGTAATTTTTTACTGAATTTTTACTGAAGTGATCCCACATTTAAGAGGATCTGAAAGAGGTTTTGCATGTATTTAGAGTTTAGAATTAATAGTGGTATTTATGCAAAAAATTGTAAACCAGAGAATCTAAATAACAGTTATTCTCATTTGAATGAAAGAATTAGTGCATAAAAAAGTTGTGAATGAATGAGAGGTTAACGCTTTCTAACCCATGTTTCCAATCATTTTTAAAAGTTTTTCTCGATTCTCAATGCTTTTGTAGTTTTTATTAAATGATTTCATAACTACTTTTAAAAATTGCAAAATAAGATTTAATGAATTATTGATGAATACATACCCAGGTAAAGAAAGCTAGCAAACAGACTAAATGTTTGACGAGACCTGCGATGCAACCCATCCTTTATTATATGAAAACAAGTCTTTTAGGAGTATTTGACTTGGAATTCAACAAAATATATTAGAGTAAATCCAAAATAGTTTTAGATTTTAAGTGACGAATCATAATATCAATAAAACAGCTTTAAATCAAATGTTTATCAAATAATTCAAATGCAAAACATGAGCGCAGACACAATAGTTGATAGAAATGCACAAAACCTGCAGCCCTTAGACCTGACCACACTCTGTGGTAGCAGTGGTTTAAATGAATGAATTGTATGGCATTTACAGCGCCAAAGATTTACTCAATAGAAAACTTGCTTTCTGTTGGTTCGCTTCACTGATTTGGTGGTAAGTGCTGTTCACTCATATGTGTTAACACTGAGAAACTCCTTAAAACACTTAAAATCCATTTTAAACACAACTTACATGTATATTCTACCTTGCCTTTACAGTTACTGTATTACATATAATATCTGGCTATCTCCACTTACTTTAGCAAGTATCAATTTGATAATTTTTGCAAGGGTACATTTTTCAATATGAAAATATTTAAGTGTTTAAATCTTTAAAATCATACATACTTTTTCAAGTTTTACAAAGAGTTATAGTTCTTTAAAATGATTCTGCATTTGTCCTAGTTAGGTTTATGCATTTAAAAAAGCCAAATTTGATTCTTTGAACAATAAAATTGTTGAAATAATGGGAAGACAAGACCTGATGAAAGTTTACATGAAATTTCTTTTTTTTTGTCTTATAACTGGAATACATGCAGTTAAAGAATACATTTATGAGTTTGTCTCAAAACCGGAATATATTTGTACGGCCAGTGAGAAGCACCCCATGAAGTTTCGTGGCCTTAAATTTGAGCAATCAAATACTCATTAAAAAAAATATGAAAGTTATGATAATGGTCTGTTTGTTGGCAACTGTCGGTCATTGCTGTCAATATCATAATTGCCTTTCCTTCAATCTTCCTTCCTTAAATAGTGGAGAAGTGTTGGTACAGAAGTCTATCACTCAACTGTTTGCGAACTAATCTAAATATATCAATGCTTTCGACTAAAATGCCATTATTTGGATTAATTGATTTGTTGAGAATATTCTGAATCACTTTTTAAAATAATAATGGAATGAACAAGAACATTAGAGAACTATTTCCTCAGTGGAATCTACTTTTATTCTATTTACAATATCTTAAATAATATACATTAATATTAATTATAAAATAATATAAAATATGAATTTAATCGCATTTAACCCAATCTTTGATGTCTTCGTCGCTGACGACATCTGTCTTCTCCCAGTCATCACTTCCGGTATCAGACTTCTGTGTATCGCTTGAGTCCGGAGTAGGTCTGACTGACTGCAGGTCTGAGCTCTCAATAATGGGAAGCACTTCTCCTTTGATTTGTTGAGTTTTAGATCGACAACTTTTCTCTTCTAACAGTTTTATTTCAACTGAATTTCGATTCAAAGAATTTGAGTCTTCGGACGACTCTTTAGAAACACGTGATTTGTCTTCAATTTTCTTGCGTTCGGTTTCCCTCAATTGATGGACTCTATAATAATATCTGTGCCAAAAGTCGACGTCAGATAACGAATTTGGAACCAATTGTGCGTAGAATTCTTGCATCTGTGGTACAGTCTTAAACAACTGATCCATTTGTCTTTGATAGTCAATAAGATTGAATTTCATTAACCAACTCTCGTAATGTTCGGGCGGACCACTTGGCTCATGACAATAGGTTTTGGAATCACTTTGAATTTGGGCCAAAAGTTGTGCCCAACCTTCGATTGCAACCAATTTCTCGCCACAGAAGACATACATCTCGTCCTCTTCTTCGTAATAGTTTCTGTTCATAACAAATGCGTCGGCGATACTCGACACCAACTCAGAGAATGTGTGCTTCGCTTTATTCTTCAGATTTGATGTCCAGTCATCTGAAGTATTTTCAGTTGAATCTTGATTTTCTGAGTCTTTGACCTCCTCTTCACTACTCTTCATGTCAAGTGTTTGTGGCGTTTCCTCTGATTTGTTGTCAATTTGAAGTTCGAATTCAGGATCGAGAGTCTGACTGATTCCAGTTATGGTGTCTTTCATTGTTTGGCTCATATAAGAGGCAGTGCTGGAGACGACGGAAACCGATTCGTTTTGAACCGTTTCCTTCAATTCACTCAAATCCCGTTTAATTGAATCAAATGTATCGCTCGACTAAATAAATGTATCAAAACTTTGTCTTTCAAAACAAAATAACAAACCTTTTGAACCAAAGAACTCCACCACGAAGTCGATGGCCTCTGAGGGCTCTCAATAGGAGTTTCTTGTGATTCCACTTTTTTCTCACTGTTATCTTCGAGTTTGTCATCTTTTCTGTTAAATCGATGATTATTTAAGAAAAAGTGTTATTCAAAGTGAAGACAAACCTTGAGTTCGGGTCCGAATTATTTTCCATTTCTGATGGAAATGCAAATCATATGACAACAGATCTAAACAAACATTGATTGCAAAACAACAAACAGTTTGCAAACAGATGTCATGTGATTCATTCGCATCTGATTTCACACAAAACACAAACGACGTTACAAAAGCCACTCATTTTAAACTTACCCTCAAATACAGAGATAATCTGTAGATTAAATCATTTGACTTTAACTAATTTAACTAATTTTTCTTTTTAATGAGTCATAGATTTTGTCGATTTACAAACAATTTAATAAAATTTAA
The DNA here is from genome assembly GCA_034697865.1 of Oribatida sp. NCBI lineage: Eukaryota > Metazoa > Arthropoda > Arachnida > Sarcoptiformes > Oribatida sp. Next base: position 16,340 of record JAQGAR010000148.1, on the reverse strand, counting down.
TTATAACAACAAATTTCAAGAACTGTTTTCCAACTGTTGTCGAACCAAATTCCAATACAATCCTTTCGCGCGAATCAGTTCTGAATGAGTACCGAATTCAGCGATTCGTCCTTTAGAAAGGACTGCAATCATATCTGCGTTTTGTATTGTACTCAAGCGATGGGCGATCACCAAAACTATATTTTGTAGAAATTGTTGCAAATATTTGTTAAACACATGTAATAACTGACCGGTTCTGTTGCGCATAACTTTTTCGAGGGCCTCTTGAACTAAGCCCTCTGACTCCGTGTCCAAAGCACTGGTTGCTTCATCTAATATAAGAATTCTGGGGTTTTTTATGAGGGCCCTCGCGATTGCAATCCTTTGCTTTTGACCGCCCGATACAGTAACCCCGCGCTCTCCCACTACTGTCTGATAGCCTTCTGGGAAACGGTTTATAAAGTCGTCTGCGTTCGCCATTTTTGCCGCTTTCAATACTTCTTCATCACTGGCTTCTGGTTTACCGAAGCGTATGTTTTCCATAATTGTTGTCCCAAAAAGGATAGGCTCCTGATTAATGAAACCGATTACTTGTCCTCTAAGCCATAACGGGTCTAATGAGTCGAGTTCATTTCCATCGAGTATTATAGAACCGGAATCGATATCATAAAATCTTTCTAATAAGGAAGCAATAGTTGATTTTCCTTCGCCCGAAAGACCACAAATTGCGGTCACTTTTCCCGGAATTAGTTTTAGATTAAAATTATCTAATACTTTTTGTTGACTTCGAGTCGGATACGAAAAGTCAACGCTTTTAAACTCAATTTCTCCAATCACTCGATTAAGTTTGAGCCCCTCATTGAGCACAACCTTAGGCTCAATATCCATAAATTCAAAGACCCGAAGAGCGGCTGAAACACCCCGAATGTAAAGACCAAATAGAAGAGATAACTGTGAGAGTGATTTCTGAATTGTTTGCGTCGCCACTAAAAATGACATCAAATTTCCAGCACTTATTTGGTCGGTTGATAGCAATTTGCCGCCGTATAGAAGTGTGGCCAACACTATCGAATTCAGTCCCAAATTAGTGACCCCTTGTAATATTCCGACACCGATTCCCAAGTTTATATTCAAATTTTCTGATTTCGCCAATTCATTGTTATAAACTCTTTGAAAAGACAAAAAGTCACAAAATGTAAGACACGAATAATGGATTACCGGCTCTGACTTTCTTCCATTGCAAACGCTTTAACTGTTCGGACGTTATTGACTGCTTCAGAGGCTACTCCAGAAACTATGGCAGCCTTAAGATGTTATAGAAGTCAGACTTATATAAGAAATCAAGTGGTTATACCTGTGCTTGGCACTCTTTAGACATTAACCTAAGGAATGAGCCAAGAAAAGCTCCGCATAAGACCATTGATGGCACTACTGCTACCATCCATAGCGTCATTTTAGGGGATATCACAAACAAAGATATAGAGCACCCGATTATCTATTAATCAATTTTTAAGCATTTTGTAATTTTTAAAATTTTTGCAATACTTGTGTAAAACTTCTTAAGCCTTGCGATACACAGAGTTTGAATGAACTCTTAAATTCCTGGACATCATTGGAAAGTCTACTAATTATTTCGCCCGACTTTCGTGAATCAAAGAATGAAGTGTCGAAACGAATAATAGATGAAAACAATTGATTTTTTATACGGGAAGCCGTCTTCTCGCCAACAATTGATAGCGAAGAGATGTATAAAAATGTGAATAAACTCTTTAAAAATAAAGTTTAATTTAATTAAAATTGAAAATCGATTGAAAATGTTTTGAATACTTGGAGTAAATATAGGTTAAACACTTTGAAAGCCGGGTATTTGATCTCAGAGAAGAACTGATTGGACCAAAATGAAGAGTTCTCTTCGTTCGCAAAACGCGACAATATATTCATTACAGATCCCAACGAAAGTGGAATTTCTATGTTAAGGAGCGCCACAATTAATGCGCTCTCAATTGAATTCAAAAAGCTATTAAATTAAATTTAAATAAATTCAATTCTTACGGATATTGCGATCAAAAGATAGAGTGAATCGGGTCTCACGAAAAGCCAAAGTTTTCCGAAATCAAAGGTTTCACTTGTGATAGATTTGACCACAGTTTCTAAATCGGGATTTACTTCTATTATGTCTTCATTTGGATCAATGCCGAGGTCACATTTAGCTCTATTTCTATACCAGACAACACATGAAATAGTTAAGAGCCCTCCACTGATCCCAACGACAGAACGCAATTTCGGTTGAATTGTCTTCGATAACAGTTTATTTCTCATTACTCTCTTGTATTGACTTAAGTTATGTCTGAAGACATGGTTTGACGATTGGATTCCTTTGTTTTCCAATATTTTAAGAATTCTGAAAAATTATTATTTATAAAAAATTGTGACTTAATGAGAATTTAATTCAATAAAAATTTCCCATTATTGTAATCTTTCGATTCCATTAATTGATCTAGAAATTTTTATGTTAATGAGAAACTGAATAATCACTGATTGAAACAAGAAGTTATTTTTGGCAATTTACTCATCCCAACATCATTTAATTATCCATAATACCTATCAAATGCTTTTTAAGCAATATTATCTTACTAATTTTACTGAAATTGTTGAAACAATAGTAAATTTTTCCAATTTTAAATCGTCCAATTAAATTACTCAGCTTATTTGTAAGAAAATTCAAGTTTTCATTTAATTAAATCTCAAATTAAATCTGAAAAATATCCTAAAGTTTTTTTTTTATAGATAAATTGATTTTTATTTCATTTATTCATGATTGAAAAATTATATAAAATAACAAATTTCGAAGTTTTTCTATCAAATGATCAAGCTCATACAAATAAGGAACCGAAATTTTATGCGGAAATTTTTCATAAATTAAAAGAAATCAAACAGTAATTGACCCGATTTTGTGAGATTTTAAATAATTGATTGATTTTAGACAAAACATTTTAATTTCAAACAATCATATAAACGAGGATAAAAATTAACTGAAAATGTATATTGATGAGAGCAAAATAATCTTTGATGCATCAATATTTAAAATGTCAAAACAAAACTTAAGTTTTGCAATAATCACATTAATATATTAGTCACATCACAATAATTCAAAAACAATATTTATTTTGATTTGATTTAAGCGCCCCTTTTAGCAAATAGAAGAGATTTAGGATATGAGGGAAAGTTGGCATAAAGTTAGCCAAAAGTATTTGCTTTTTGTAACGATATATATGAAGCCCTCAAAATCATTCTTCACTTTAATCTTGAAAAATAAACAATTTTTGAAATTCAAATGATTTAAATTTAAATAAATATTTGAATTATGGCATCCACTGAAGTTATTGTCGACCGATATATGGATCTCCTTATTGTGAGTTTGAATGAATTTGATGGTTATTTGACGATTAATTTCTGACAGCAAAGCGAAACCCTTGAGGAGTCATTTGCCGGCTTTGTCTTAGAGTGGGACGAGAGTGAAGTACATACCCTTCGCAACTATGAGGAGGCCATGAAGAATATGGTCAATGAATTAAGTGCCGACACTATTGAGAATGCATTCAAACATTATATCGATGTTTGCGGTCATATTGTGAGTCATAAACAAAACCAAATTTTACTTCAAATGCTTGAGTTCGCCGTTCAGAACAATCTTATTCCTGGAAAGTATGCCATTCCTCCCCATCTTTGTCACCTTTTTTTGCTAATTCAATATCTCTTAGACTGGTCTGTGAACTAATTCTGTCTTCAGATCGTCTGCATTACAAGAATGAGACCTTTTGGGTCAATGCTTTTGGCCTGATTCGCAAAATCATTGGAACCGTTGACTACAAAGGAGTTCGAGATTTGCTTAAGATAATCTTCGATAAAGTGAACCAAATTCCGGCCAAAGACAACGTTTCAGTTCTTAAGCAACTCAATATCTTGAATCAGGTCTTATTTGAAATTTACATTTTATTGGATTTGTTGCCAACAAATATTTGTTTCAACAGGTCTTGGATTACATATTCGAAAGAAACCATTGTTTACTTCCCGCTTATCTTATATTAGATGAAATACAAAAGAAGGGCAAATGGACTCATTGGGTGATTAATACCTTCGCAATAATTGTTATATTGATTTGGTTTTCATCCGCAGAAATTCGCAAAACTTATAAATTCTTTTGTGGACAGCTTTCGGCCGACCGGTTAGTGCTAATTTAAGAAGGCAATTTCTTTGGATCTTATTATTATTTTTTACTTCAGCGCAAATGGTTTCGACGGCCGGTCGCTCTAAGCTATTGCCAATTGTTGGCCATTCCTCAACTTTAAATAATATCTGGAAATTAGATCCTTTGACCGCAAAGTTTCAATTGAGAGGACTCTTGCCCTATAATAAGGAGCTGTTGGAGCCTCAAACTGGTCTTTTGAGATATGTTTTGGAGCAGCCGTGCAGTCGGGATATGATAACTGCTATGCTTTCACTTAATTCTAAGCAAAAGCAAAGAAGTATTATTCTTGAGGAACAACTCGTCGAACTGATAATTACAGCGATGGAGCGCTCAGAAATTGATATGGAGTCGAATGAGAACAGTGAACAGAACAGCCCCACATTCTTTTTGTGGCAACACTTGTCAAGTCATCTGATTTACTTTGTTTTGTTCCAATTCGCGTCATTCCCTCATATGGTTCTTCGACTCCACGAAAAGCTCAGTCAAAAGAATTTGCGCAAAAGTCGGGAGCATTTGATGTGGATTTTGCTTCAGTTCTTATCGGGTTCTATACAAAAGAACCCACTGATGGATTTCCTTCCCATTATGAAACTCTACGATTTATTATATCCGGAAAGAGAGGCGCTTCCAGTGCCCGATATTAGTAAATGGAATTCAACTCATGCGATGTCCGCCGCTTCCATTTGGATACATTTGATGAAGAAAGCAGAAATAGATTCGGTTAGTCTTCAGCGACCGATTCCTTTGGCGCTAAAGTCACACATTGACTTTTTACACGAAAATTTGGTCAATAATAGCAACCTTTCGATGAGTCCCACAGACTATAGAGTGACTCTTCTCTGCAACGCATGTATGCATTCAATCAATCATTCAAATAATTATTATTTGAAATTATTTCAATTTGTTTAAAGACAGCACAAATCAGGTCTGTTTTGAACGTCCTCTTCATGTGTTGGTCGAAGGCGTTCAGGGCAATAGAGTGGGCGCCCCTTCTAATTCTTTGCCAATGACTCCGCTCTCTATGAATGTTTTGGACTCTTTGACAGTTCACACAAAAATGAGGTGAAATCTCTTCGAGAAATAAATAAATTTATTGAATGATTCGTTTGTTAGCCTTATTCACAGCATCGCCGGACAAGTGATGAAATTGGCTCAAAGCAAGTCTAATGCGGGTCTGTCCCCCGCTTTGGTCGAAACTTACTCTCGGCTTCTAATCTATACAGAGATCGAATCCTTGGGTATAAAAGGATTTATGAGTAATTCGTTTGTTTCGAACATTTATTAATTTCTATTGTCTTTGGCTTAAAAATAATTTGAATTTTTTTGTGATTTTCAGCTCAATTGTTGAACACTGTGTGGCGAAGTCAGGCCTGGGCTATACTCCACACACTCCTTGAAATGTATATCTATCGGTTACACCACATCAACGCTCACTACCGAATCCAACTGTTAGGTCATTTACACAGCTTATCGAATGTTCCGCAGACGAATCAGGTTCAGCTCCATTTATGTATGGAAAACACAGCACTCAAATTGATTCTGGGCTTAAGTAGTGCTGAAGTGCTTTCTATCCCTCAATACACTCGTTTTCAAAATGAGCCGAAAGGCCTGATCTCAACCGAATCAGAAGAGCTGAATAAGGCTTTAGTACTGACTCTAGCGCGAGCCATACACGTGACCGGTTCTGAGTCATTAACGGCTGCCTGGGTCAAAGACATTCTCCACAATATAATGCAGAGCACAGCCATCAGTTGGTCAAGTTTTACTTTACACTGTTTTCCAAACGCAATCAGTGATTTCTATCAACAGTATGCCGTCCAAAAGGAAAATAAGGCACAACTCAAGAGATCTGTTGAAGAGGAGTACCGCAAATGGAAAACAATGAGCAATGAAAACGATATGTTGAAGCACTTCTCACTTCAGGGAACGCCTCCTCTTTTTCTATGTCTTTTGTGGAAAATGCTGTTAGAAAACGACAGAATAAATCCGATCGCCTATAAAATTCTGGACCGAATCGGTGCGAGAGCTCTGTCCTCTCATATGCGAACTTTTGCCGATTTTCTGGTATATGAGTTCGCAAATCTTGTGGGCGGACAACACGTCAACAAATTCATCGATGCTCTCAATGATCTGATATGGAAATGTCATGTCATCACTTTGGACAGACTTCTCCTGTGTCTGGCTCTCAGAAGCTTTGAGGGAAACGAAGCACAGGTGTGTTTTTTCATCATTCATATGCTTTTACTTCGACCGGTAGAGTTCAAGAACAGGGTTTACGAGTTCGTCAAAGAGAACAGTCCGGAGCACTGGAAACAGTCGAGTTGGCACGAAAAACACGTCGCTTTCAATCGAGTAATTTATTTGATTTAAAACTTATTCAATACTTTAACACAACTTTATTCAGAAATTTCCAGAAAAATTCTACTTTGAAGGCCTCCAAGAAGTCGGGGGTCAAAGCAATCAACACCAATACCTTCCCGTTTATTTCAGTAATGTTTGTCTAAGGTTTTTGCCAGTTTTGGGTAATTCTTATTATATCTGTTTTGCGCTCAAAATTTAAATAAAAATTCTTTCCGTAGATATTATAATCCATCGGTTCCTTGAGTTGCCTTCGGGTTCGATGTCGAATATTGTGGATCAGTTGTTGGATCAATTGGGTTGTCTCTACAAATTTCACGACAAACCGATTACATATTTGTATAATACTCTTCACTATTATGAGACTAAACTTAAAGATAAACCACAACTTAAACGTAAATTGGTTTCGGCAATCATTAACTCATTCAAAGATATAAAACCCAGAAATTGGGCGTTAAGTGAATCTTATCTCAATTATATGACAAAAATGAATGATGACATCGATTGGACGCCCGGTTTGTTCTTTGAGTTGTTTAAGAATTTTCAAAATTTTAACCAAATATTTTGTTTTAGGACTCGAATATTACATTCATTTAATCGGAAGAGTTGTCGATACTTTATGTGGTAATAAGAGTCCGTTCCCTCACACAGACTATCGTTTTAATGAGTTTCCGAACGCATCGTCTCATGCACTTCATGTGACATGTGTTGAGCTAATGGCACTTCCAGTAAGCGCTTCAGTGGTCGCCAATTCACTACTTGATGTCGTTCTCATTGGACACAAGATTCTAACGCGAAATAACATTGAAATGTGGATGAATGCCATCGGTTTAGTACTGACAGCTCTGTCTGAATCCTATTGGTCTATATTGAATGACCGTATTCTCGATATGATGCAGAGCCCCACTCTTGACAGTAGCTCTAATCCATTTGATTTGATGGATTTCACTAATAGTCACACATCTATGAATGAGATGCAGTGCAGTTATCTGATAGCCCTGACCCATGCAGTGTGGCACCATGCCAGTGTTGGACAGATCAGTCTTATGCCACAATTCCTTAAAGACAAAGTCAAACCTGTCATAAAAACTGAAGAGCAGTTTATTTTCATCTGTCACATTGTGGGCCCATTTCTGCAGCGTTTTTATGCGGAGCGAACTCGTTGTGTAATGGATGTAACCATTGAATTGTATGAAATGCTTGAGATTATTGACAAAAACTGTGAAAAACTGCGATTCATTGATCCCATTTGTGATCTTCTCTATCATATCAAATGTGAGTCCACACAATTTGTAAATTAAGTCTTTATTTAAATTAAATATAATTTACAGATATGTTTACCGGCGATACCGTTAAAAATGAAGTCGAGAGAAGTATTCGAAACCTAAGACCACAGCTTCAGATGCGGCTCAGGTTTATCACACATATCAATATCGATGAGGTTTCCTCTTAAATATTAACTCATTATAAATACTAAACATTTTTTCAGTCAATGTACTAAATATTTGAATATTTTTGTATTAAATAAATGCTTTCAAAGGAATTATTAATGAATCGTTTAAATAATGAATTCAAAAGAAAAAGGAAGACTTGGAATAAATCGGGTGTCGTTCTCCAATATTCTGTCGATCACATGAATCACTCCATTATCAGCCGTTACATCGCATTGTGTGACTCTGGCGTTACCGAAGCGAACCCTTCCACGGAATGACTTATTTACTGAAATTATGAACGATTTGTTGAGAGTTCGGATTTGTTGAGATCCCAGAAGTAGTGGAGAATTATTGACTCCTATTTCAATTAAATACATAATCAATTGCAGACAAAGTATATAAAACTTGAAAAATACCTGAACAGCACATCACTTCGGGTAAAACATAGCTTCCAATGAATTTCTCCGATTCAGTCCTATTGTTTTTGAGGGAATTGATTTGATTTTCTGTTAATTGACTTTCAAGTGTTTGATCGGTGACTGCCAGCAGAGTATAGACTCCTTTTTCCAACTGCTCTTCAATTTGACTGTTTTTGATAATTTCTCTTAAAATTGTGAACTTTTCCATTGATTCTAAAGTGTGGATCAAATTTCCTTTTGTGGGAGCAATGAATCGATCGATGATATGAATGTTGGCACCGCATACTTCACTCTGGTCAATTATTTTGGCGCATTGAGCGGTTCTAATCTCTCGGAAGCCAAAGCCGGGTATATCTCCGAACACATTAACGCGAAGCTGATGTCCCTGAATAGTGTCCAACAACTGTTCGCTATTCCAATACAAAGAATTAGTTTTTGGTTTTATTACATGAAATCCAATCATTTCTTTGGTATTATTCTTAATATCTTCGAGTCTTTTCTGTGGAAGAGATCTCATCGAATCAGTTGATGGTATGAAAAACGAGACGTTATGTAAGGCATCCCATTCTCTGAGAAGACCCGATTCTTTGATTAAATCGAGATATTCTGTCATTTGATGGGTTTCCAGGAATCGAGAGATCGGTTGAGACCTTTCAGAGAGCATCACTCCGTCGATCACATGAATTAAACCATTAGTTGCTAACAAATCTGATTGAATGACAGGAATGCCATTGATTTCTAGCTTTTCATCGAACCGCTTAATTGAAAGCATTAAATTGAGGCCATTCTTCACCGACGCATAATCTTTGATTGCAGTCGAACACAAAGTGCTATTAATTACATGATTCAGAATTAATGACTCCACACATGACTGTCCATTTAGAAGTCTTTCCAAATAAAGTTCATCGAGTCGAAGAAAAGCGTCATTTGTCGGCGCCAACAAAGTTATAGTCGGGCGCTCTTCCTTTAACTCATTAATTAAACCGCTTTTCGTTAGTACTGTGATTTGAATAAATTAATTGACAAATAAATTAACAAGTACCAATTCTTACAAGTTTTAAAAATTGTGAATCTCTCGTCATTTTCGATGATTTGGGCCAAAGTTTTGGTTGGTGACGGCATCACTCTATCAATTATGTGGACGATTCCATTTGTTGCATAGTTATTGGCAGATATTATGGGCGCACAGTTAGCAGTGACCACACGCTTCGGGTTATTATAAATGTTAATACGAATCGATTTATTAGAGGGACTCATCGTATGGAAGATCTTTTCATCATCGAAATCACCAGTTCTTATTAGACCCGGAACCAAATGCATTGCTATCATTTCTTTCATTCCCTCCGATTGACGGCGTCTACGAACTGCCGATGGTGTAGACTGTCCTCCTGTTTCGATTTCATTCTACAAAAACGAAATTTAACTTAAATTCTTGTAAATTTATAATAGAATCTTCGAGGAAATACCTCGAATTTGTTGCGGTCGTCTTCATATTCTATTAAAGAGTCGTCAGTCAGACCGAAAACTGTAAGATTCTCTGTCATCAAGTTCTTAGAAAAACCCATTCTTTCAATCATTCGTAACATTCGCTCAGATTTCAAGTCTTTCAGTGTTTGAACCAAATCTTTCAAATCAACTGAAAAATAATTATTTATTAATATTATTATGATAATTAGTTAAAAAGGAATGAATGGTTCATACCTTGAGTGCAATAATTATTTTTCAATCTTTTAAATCCGTGACAGCACTGGTGCTTAACGGTTGTAGTCTTGTTTTCCCGGCCCTTTATTATTCTTTACGAATCAAATAATTCTTATTAATAATTTGATGGTTCAGTCCATTAATTTATGTCAAGTCTTAAATCGTGAAACAATTTACTTGTATCATGAACAAATGTTTTTCAAACATGGAATCACAATATTCTTGTTATTTTTTAAAACACTAATTTCTAATTGATTAAAGAAACAAAAAACTTTAAGCACTCACTTTGTGATACATGTATATGAAGTATCAGATTCTGTACAATGAGTTGACTGTAAACTAATCGAGTGCTGAAAAATTGGGAAATTTGATTGAAATCTTTCGGCAGACGTGTTGTTTTCGACTCCAAGACCTGCATTTTTAGATGTATTGAGAGCTTCGCTGCCGTCAATCACTTGTCTTTCGATGCATACATTGGGTCTGTTTTGCAATTAAACCAATTTTAGTTTTATATTAATGTAACGAATATAATTATTGCGTTCATAAAAAAAAGTTGTGGATGTGCACTACCAGGAAAAACCTTTACCAAAAAGCAAACGTGTTATCTAATATGTTATCTTTGTTTTGTATATCAAAATAACATTTCTGAGAATAAACTAATCTATATGCTTTTATATGAGTAAAACCTAAAAGTTTAAGATTATCATTATTCAAATCTTCAATGAGGTGTCACTTTGAGAGCCTGTATATCTACTCTGGAATCTCCTATTAGACAAACTTTTTTAAATTAATAAATGTCGTGGATATTAATGGTTTGAAAACGTTTGGGCGGTTATGAACTCATAAATAATAAAAATTCAAATGGAATTAACTTAACTTGTTTCCATTCTTTTGAGCTCAAAAATAAACAAAAAATTTGTTATTATTCTTATATCGAGGGTTTTTTCTGACAATTGCCGGGCGTTGTCCTCAACTAATAAATGCATTCAATTTGAGTTCAATAGCAACAGTTGGGAACATCCAGAGAGAGACCATTAAATAAACAAAACTGGAATCGGCTCAGAATTTTAATATTAATTGAGAACAAGTTTAGTTACTTATCCTATAATTTGTGATCAATACTTAAACTGATATTAAAATCTGATAATTTATTCCAATCGTAAACAAACGGATTTCAGATTTTATTTTACTTTGAAACTATTTTACCAGAGATGCCTAAACGTGTTCCGCCCTATACGGTATAGCCTATACCTCTTGAATTGAAAATTTACCGCTTTTATCTGGAATATTAGATAAAAGTTATACAAAATTCTTGTTTACCGAAAATTGTACTTTTAACATGTTTAAAGCCTAAAACAAGATGATATAGATACAAGGTAGTATCTCTCACTAATGTTATAAATTTATATGACTCACTGAATTTAAAACCAAAATTTAAAACCAAAAAGAACCCCACATGGAACTAAGCAGCTCCTAGGAGCTCCTGATTTTAGGTTATCTCAGATAACTTATCTGAAATCTTTATGTTTGCTTCAAACTATCGAATTGATAGTCTTAGGCATAAAATTAAATAGCAACAAAATCAATTAGAGGTCAGACCTAATATTTATAAGTGACCACCTACCTCTCTAGTTTAAATAATATAATAAATTGGATGCGGGGTTTCCAGGTTTAAAATTCTATTAATAATTAATAAGTCAGGATTTTAGATAATGAATGCTCGGAATATCTAAAAGTAATAGTACCCCTGGTTGTCGACCCCTGGTTGTAACATGAATTGTAAATTGCAAAGCGAAGAACTCTTCTTTTGCTTAATTTATGTTAAGGTTTTGCTTTTGTATTATTTAGGATTAGCTCTATAATAAAGGACTCACCCTTTCCACCAGGGCTTATGGGTTTGAAACATATCGCCAATCGACCAGAATTTGGGTCTTTCAAAACTTATGCCGAAAGGGAACGATAGATCGCTACCAGCGAAAGGATCACTGTTTTGGTGCTCATCTCCTTTATCAATGATTACGACCGAAGGATTAAAATCTTGAGTCAAGTCTTCAAAACCTTCAGTCAGATCACGAATTGGAGCAAAACTTGGTATTCGATGTGTGTTTTGCATCCATTCTCTCATGGAATCGGTTCTTCTATTAATATCTTCTTCAATATTCCCGAATCTGTGAAAGTTTAGGCAAACATCAAAATCTGCTCGAAATTCTCAAAACATCTGAAGTTTAAATGATAAGTTTACCTGTTTCTCAAAGACGGCCAACTTGTGCTTGCCCATCTTTTTTGAATTCGCTTCTTTGAATTTGAATCAAGAAGTAAAACGCTTTGAAAGCTCAAGAAAAGTAAGAAAACTGAAAAATTCATTTCAATAAACGGTTTGTTTGAATAAAATAAGTCTTGTGTTGAGTTCAGAAAAGTTCAAAATCTTTATTGGTTTCAAATCTAAACATGAATTAGAAGTTCAGAGCGTTTTATATATGATTGGGCGGCACTTCCTGCTAATTGTTATCTGAGTGACAGTACTGGTTAACGAATCAGATGCTATTTCCAGTAACTTCTCCGTCGATATTGCACTGAAGGTTCAAATTATTTATTACCATTAAGTTATTGAATGACACGATTTATTTTGATTGATTCATTTAATCGGGATGGGATCAGGAGGTGCCCAATATAATGGAAAACTTGTTGAGCTTAACCAAAGGTAATCTTTTGGGTGAATTCGATTAAAGAGATTCTCAATTATAACTTCTTGTCTCCGCTCGAGTTTAGAATAATTCGTTTAATGGTCACAAAAATGCAATAAATAACCCCTAAATTGTCCAAGATTGTTTTTATATTTCTTATATATTAATAGAATGCTTGTAATTTTCCTTTACTTGTAGAAAAAGAAAACTGCATGTATTGTCAGTGATCTTGGTCATATTAATTGTAGTCTAATATTAAACTAATAATAATCAAAGCATTAAATTCTCGATTTTTCCATTCGTTTCGAGTAATTCGAAGAATTTAATTCATAAACATATTTGTATATAAATATGACTTATATTTAATTAATGGTGAGTTTAGTTATTGATTAACACTAAGCAACAATCGATATATGTTCTCAAACCTATAAGGATGACAATTTGTGGGAAGTTTTGTCCTGAGAGTTGTTGCATTAATTCTTCAGGGCAATTGTTAAAGGGAAATGTGGTGCAAGGTCATCGTCGATATTCATTCCCACGATTTCTATGTTAAACTTATTAAATATGATTCAATTAAATGCTATGACATAAGACACTCGAATCAAATGTCAAATATCTGTTTAATAAATAACTTTTAATAAAAGAAGAATTTTTGGTAAATAAGTGATCGAATAACACCCCGTTTGTCCAATGAGATCACAGATACCGGACTCCCCAAGCTCAAACCAATGATCTCAAATTATTTGAAACTTATAGAATTATAATTTAAATTATAAGATTAACTTCAAATACGATCGCAACAAGAATGTCACTAAAGTCAAAATTCCCATTTGACGTCCATTTTATCATGAGTGGTCAACAAATGGGAAGGGCATTTCCCAAAATCCCATGAGCTCGAGAAACGGGTATTAACGAAATTTTCCGACTCGGAAAGCGATCTTTTGTTCACTAAAGACATCTAATGCCACATTTAATGTAGTATATATATACTGTTTGTTAAAGCCAGGGGTAACAAAGAGGGGGTCCTTTTACCGGAATTTAAAGGCAAAAGGAGACATTATCAGTTAATTGCGCAGGTTACTTTGGCCGCCATGACACTACCAGTCTAGACCAGGCACAGAAAATCTTAGATAGGGCATTCCTAGAGAGAGCCAGCACGGAATGTATAACTGTGTAACATTTTCTAATGATTTCAAATAAATTCTCGGCTCGAGCTACAGTACAAGCTCAGGGCAGTATAGGGGTGGGGGTTATTTTCAAAACGGAAAATTCCTGAAAGATTTCCGTCTCGCTTCGCTCAGCGTAATGGGGACCTAAGCACTTCCAATAATTTCTCTGCCTCAGGGGGGATTTTGTGAATTATCCCCCATTGGTGAACCCTGGTTAATATGAATAAGGAAATTACAGATTCGTTGAATCTGCTTATAAGTTGATCTGCATAAAAGTGACCTGCCCGCCCACTCCTTGGTGGTTGTGTTTACTCTGGTATCAGGAAATATGAAGGAAAGCATGTTCTATGACATGGCCGGGCGAAAATTTTAGCTAAAGCCTTCATGGAAAGGTTGCAAAGCTAGACTTTAGGGCAAGATGAGATTTTGTATTTTGTTAGTAGAATACCATAACAGTAAAGTACATACGATGTATATACGATACCGGCAAGTACCATTCAAGCAATTAGTCGGAAAAAGAATTGCTAATTTCACCTAGGATCTTTTTTAGAAAAACTTTCTATATCAAAAGTTAACATTCCTATTGAAGTTTATCATGGCAGTGACCGTTTCATTTCCATTTAGGAATGGTACTTTGTTAGATTGTTTGTTTCATTTTAAAGATAATTTAGTAAGCAATTCAGCAAGCTAAATTTGAGCTGCGTTCGGTCATTCTAAATACCCGAAATGATCAGAAAAAATCGGGAGAAAAATCGCGAATAAATTTGAAAGAAATTTGCTCTTGAATAAGCAAAATGATCGAGGAAAAGTCAAATAGTCTAGTTTCAATTGTGAAGTAAGAATAACAAGGTTTCAATAACAATAGCAAGTCACAATAACATTGTTTCTATGAAAATGTCAATTTTGTCCCAATTTTCATAGTCATAGAAATCCTTGAATTTATTTAAACCATTAATTTATAGATTACACTATAAGTTGAGTTAAAGCTTTACCTTATTTAGACTAAAACTTAAAAGCTTGCTGAATTTCTTACTAAATGAATGAGACACATTCAAACAATAATTAAATAGAATTAAAAGAACCGATGCACTCAAAATTATCTCTTATATCCGAACACTTTAACGTTAGTAAACTGATAGGAGCGGACAGTGAGGCAAAAACTCTTTTCTTAAATGCAGATTACCTAAACCCAGCTCAATTAGATGTTGAATTGCTCATTGAATTTCGATTGGATTTGCAGAAAACTTTCCATAGAAATTCTTCATAAATAATAAATGGCAGGGATGAGTTTATATTGTTTTGGATTATCGCCCTGATAACTGTGTTAAAGACATTTATTATTACCTAACGATTTACCCAAACATGAGGTTAAAGGCGATCCACTTTTATTAAGTAAACTTTCAATAAGTTTTGATTTAAGTGATTTGAAGGACTAATGATTAAAAGAATTTAATTTATTCTGAAATCTATTTTGATATTGTGTTAGGCAATGATGGGCATTTTGTTAATTTATTTGCCTTTAGCTTCGATCATAATGTATTTAGTTTAACCTTTCCATCAGTTTCTCTTTAATAGCATTTTGTAACTTCGAGTCATATCTGTTGACTAAATATGACCTCAACTCAAACCAAATGTCAAAAATAAATTCGAAATTAATTAAAAACTCAATTAAAGTTTTGCCGAAAAACCATAACTTAATTGAAATCTTTTAAATTGTCTATTCATTTCATATTATTAGGATTTGCCCTAGGTCTACTCATATATCTTATTAGATAGTACATTATAGATAGTGCTGATAGCATCAAGCCAAACTAATTAACTTGCAGGCTCATTTTAGTCCTCTTTATCTTATTTTTTAGTTATTTTTATATATTTATACATTTTATACATTATAGTATAATGATTATACAATTATTTAAATGACGATAACCTCCAATATTTAAATCTAGAATTTAAACCTTTGAAACATTTTATGAAATAAATTGTCAATAATTTGATAAAAGAAACTAATTTCGATAAAATCTGTTGCAGTCGTTGTTGTCATTAGTTTATAAGTCACACAAAACCAAGAAATTCAGTTATTTTGAATGTTTTATCGGTAAGAGACAAATGACCGCTACTATAAATTATGCTTATTTATCAGTTTTCAGTATAAAAACACAGAATAACAATAATAAATCTGCGAATTTGGGGCAATGGATATATGCCTTAAAAGGAAACATAGATTTTCCAAAGATTTATAAAATTCATAACTCGTTTATGTTTTGCCAATACAGTTAATACTTTACCGGGTCCTTCAGTCGGGTTTGGGGAATTGGAGGACAAGTCAGAGTTAGGGACCTGTCAGA
>JAQGAR010000147.1:0-22454 GCA_034697865.1 Oribatida sp. | reverse complement strand
TGGCGATTCGGTTTATGCAGGAAAAACTGTTTGCCGTTTGATTACATTGCATAGCTATAATAAGTTTGCTTGACCAATGGTCATTAGCTTGGTCGCCTAGCCCTTTATGATCATTGGTCAAGCAAACTTATTGTATCTATGCAATGCAATCAAACGGCAAACAGTTTTTCCTGCATAAACCGAATCGCCAAAGACGCGGATCGCTGCATATAGAGAACTAAGCTAGCTCGTTGGTGGAAAAAATACACTCCACTTCTCATTCAAATTAGAGTAATGGTTAGAAAAGTTAGAAACCGAAGACATCTCAGATTCAAATCTCATTTGAATTTTCCTCAAAAGATAACAAATTTAATAACGAATTAAAAATAAAATTATTCTAATGAAAGTCGAGAGGAGCTCCTACTTTCAAGTTCTCAGTTATTAAGGAACTTGGTATCCTAGAATATTTTGTGTTAAATTTAACGTATTGTGTCTAGATCATCTCTTCCTAGTTTTTAATTTGCATAAAGCTGTCTGCCTGGAATGGATCACACAACCGATAGGCAATTGTTGTGAGTATAATAAATGATTAAAAGCCAGAGTAAACCTCAGATAAATGGATAGATATGTAGAGCGCTATTAATATTCGGTAATAACTCTAACAAACATATTATCTGCAAATTTGAATAAACTTATACTTAAATATGTTTTGAATGCAAAGAATTGAAAACAAATAAATTATAAACGATTTGAATAATTGGTTCAAAAATAAATGGCTTAAGACCAAGAGTTATCATAAATTGTGATCAAGATGCTTCCCTTTCATTGAAAATCTTGATTCTAACCCCCTATTAAGTTATTTTAAGACAATTTAAAACTAAGTTTATGCGATGCATCAACTTGTTGAAAAGTTCCTACCTTGCCAGGCGAGCTCCTCGAGCATGGTGAACAGGACTTTAGTAGCACAACCACTCAATGAGGTCAGGTTTTGGGTGATCAGTAAATGTAAGAGTTTACTGATGTAATTAAAGCGACGAATGTCTCGAATGGCGTTACAAAAGTCTAACTTATAGAACGCCTCTGAAATGGTATTATAGCCAGCCACTTCCTTCGTGTGCTTTAGTGTCACCTGACAGTAGGGCTGCCAATCAGCCATATTTGCATTTGTCGAGTCCTTCAATATTGATTCGGGAATCGGCTGCGAAGAACTCTTTTGTAAGCGTTGAATAATCTCTGCGATTGTCTCTCGAGGACTGTTTTCATCATCGCTATCACTATCAGTCGAAGAGTCACCGGAAGGGAAACCGCTAAAAACAAGATGATTTGTCAGGATTAATTTTGTTTATTATCGAAAGTTTAAATATTTGGTGCCAAAAGTTGCTGCCTTCAATTATGCTTTGCAAAATATTTTTCTTTTTCCTCAAAACATATGACTCAACTCGTGTTAAAAGTTTTTAAACATTCAAAGAGTTGTAAAGGAATGAAAAATGTGATCTCAAGACAGACTCTGATCATAAGAATCCATTTTTTTTATTTTTGTCTCTTCTGAAAATGTTTTGGTCTATTAATATATTTGTTGCGACGAAAATAAGTGTCAGTAACTCTAATAAAAACACAAACAAAGCATTTGAATGAATGCCAAAATTCAAACTCAAAGTTTTGGTAAATTGAAGACCAGAAAACTTTATCCATAGATTGCAAAATCCTTTCGACAGAAATACACAAAAAAATTGTTATAATTTATCGAAATTTGGGAAAAGTTCCAAAAAGTTGGCGTAAACTTCAAATTGCAAAACCAGACCAATTTCTTCCTGGAATACACACTAAAAGCTTTGGTTTACATAACTTTTGGCCGTAAAACTAAGCAAATGTTTCGGATCAGATCAGAAAATCGTTTTACATTCGATGAGTGAAATATGTTATAAAAACAATTCCGAAATGTAATGCATTGAAGAATAGTTTCAGTTTTAGAAATGAGATTATTTTAGCCAAAAGTTTAAGTAATAAAAAACTAAAGACTTACTAAAATAGCAGTCATTTACTAAAAAATCAATTTATGTAACAAAACAATGAAACATAAAACAGAAACATTAAAATTGAAATAATTATAATGCAATTCAAATGTGAAAAA
Source organism: Oribatida sp. (assembly GCA_034697865.1). Classification (NCBI taxonomy): domain Eukaryota; kingdom Metazoa; phylum Arthropoda; class Arachnida; order Sarcoptiformes; species Oribatida sp. The sequence continues at coordinate 20,344 of JAQGAR010000147.1, read as the reverse complement.
CAAAATCTTAGAAAAACTATTTTTACATTAATTTTAACTCAATTTAAAAAACGATTCAGTGATTAAAAATCCCAACGAATTTAATCATAAAAAGAGTATTAAAATTAAATTTGTCGCAAAAATGATATGTTAAGAACATTTTAATGCAAGTATTATCTTTAAAGTTTAAACCCCAAAAGAGAATCGATTAGTTAACTTTATCAACAAATTTTTTGTATAAAAACAAAGGGCAATTATAGTCAAATCATGACTTCCTTTCAATAAAAATAAGTAAATAATAAAATAAAAAAATGTTTTAATTTAAAAGAAAGAAAGAAATTTTGAGTCAACAAAAATAAATATCAATCAAAGACTAAATGCCATTTGTGTTGACTTTTTACCAGATTTGAGAATTAATAAACTGTTTGCACAGAACTAGTCTTTTGTTAAGAAGTCTTATCAAACATTTTTAAGAATTTTCCCAAAATTAAAGTTATTTTCGATGCGATAATTCGCTTACATTTATGTGAGAATTGTTACTAAAATTAAAACTTTTTTAATGGATTACTAATTCAGAAATAGTTTGAGAACACAATGAATAACTGTTTTCATACAATCGGTAAAAATGACGGATTGTGAAGATTTTTCGTTATTATTATCATAAAACTGATGGCTTTTTTGAACTCAGAATGAAATATTAGATTTATATCATTTTTATTGAATCCCAAATAATGTATGAAATCAAACGTCGAATAGAATTAAATTCATATTTCAATTAAGTTCTAATCTTACATAATATTTGATCGATTGATACATTAATTTTGATAATTTCAATAAATAAATATTTGTTTGATGGCAATAATTCATTTCCGTGTCTAATAAAAACCTAGCATGTTCTTTAATGCTCATTCCATTTAAGATAGAAAATAATTTTTTTCCTTAAAAAATTCCGAATTTTGCGATTAAAATGATTTTGCATGAATCAAAATAAAAAATATAAGAGAAATAACGAAGGAGTTCAAGTTGAGTGAGTTTATCATGCTATGATGCTGCCGATAATTTAGGGTTCTCCAAGGAGCTCAGACCAAACTACCTGCCTCGACATTTTTTAGTAATTGTGGCCAAAATCATTGTGCATTTAAAACAGCTTAAGCAGGAATTAGCGAATTAGCGGCAAAATGCTTTTAGTAACGTTTTACACAAATCCTCATTCCTGACGCATGGATGCTGGTGAACCCTTTAATAAGTTAGCCGAACTCAACAAGATAAGACAGCAAAACAATTTTTTTTTTATCAAACAAAAAACTATTATTGAAAAATGAAATCAGTCTTTAATCACATTTAATGTAATCTTAAGGCTTAATCAAACATTTATTTTGACGAGTAATCAAAAAATGAATCATTAGCTCAAAGTTTATTCACTTGAAAAGCGAGACAATTATTGTAAACATAACAATGATAAGCGGTTCTGATAACTTTTGCTCAGGTTATCTCACAAGAAAAAGTTTTCATTTCATAATGAAAGCCAAGTTGAACACATAATGAGATCAGATGCATATAATTAGTTGCAAAAAAGTTAGGCCCAAACCCTGCTATGAAATCCCAATTTTAACTTAAGTTGTATTCGAGTTCTCACTAAACAATTAAATAACAAAAGTAAAGATCAAAAGTTACCGACGTTTTATTCAAGTTGTAAATAAATGTCAAAAGTTTTGATTTTAAACAAAGAATTAATAAAAATAATGTATTTCTTTATAATACGTCTGTTTTAAAAAGTAAAATCAAATTTATTTAACGCAATTATATTTATTAGCCTTGAGTTTAATTAATAAAACCTTTACTTTATAACAACTTTAAGATTGTCAGTGATATATAGACTATCTAGTTCAAGAAAATGGCAGCATTCTGGGAAATTCACGAAAAAGTAAAATAAATGGGTCTTATTCTTAATTAATTCTCAAAACTGAGAACATTTTATTAATTAGTCTGAATATGAATTTTAAAATTCAATTAAAAGCCGGAATCGTTTAAATGATTACAACTTTCAATTTCTAATGAATTTAAACTCGTTCTCGAAGTTAATTAATCAAAATTATTAATATTCATAAGTTTCTAAAACTTTGTTTGAATTTTATGCTTCAGTTATTTATGAAAAAAAAAATTTTTAAAACCTTTTCTTTAAAATATATAATTTTAAATTTTGAGATATAATTGTTGTCTCATAAAAATGGTAGCCTTGAGTCGAATCCTTGAATAGGGTTTCAATTGTAATCGTCTGAAATCAAGTAATTATTAAATTTTTTAATTCAATTGTTTGACTATTATTTTAAAATCAGATTTATAGCGACAAAAATTAAACAGTAATACGACAGAATTTATAATTTAAATGTGGTTTTAACACCAAATCAATTGGCATATTTACTATCACAGAATATGCATTGTAATACTGTATTGAAATAAATCATGGTCAAATATTTAAAACAACGAGCCTGAATGACGAAACCAACTTAAAGAAAGCAAAATGAGGAGATTAAATCGAGAAAATCGTATTTCACAATAATCTCATTATATTTGAAGTTTTGTTTTAACAGATTTTAAAAACAAAAAAACATATGAAAAATGTCTAAAAATTGCAGATTTGGGTCAAGTCTTAAGACTATTTTGACGTTTGATTTATCTTATGTTAAGACAATCGAAATCAACAGATATATGAATCAGTTTTTGTCGGACTTTCCTCTCAGAAAAAACTAATTATAAGACTGAATGACAAATAAATTAGTTTTTCAGCTATCAGTCAATGAAATCATGTGAAAAATTTAATCAAAATTTTTAAACTAGCAAATTTCTTCACTCATCCGTTATCTGATTTTTATGCGATCTGACAAATAGCACAACCATTAAATCGATGAGTGATTCTCAACTAAAAAAAACTCAAATAAAAGCACAGGAAAGGCATAAAATTGGCTTACATTAAATCGATGCAAAGTTAGCAAGTTCAAGCTTTATTATGGCCCACGAGCAGAATATCTAACTTACAAATTGTGTACAAATTGATTGGATTAATGAATTTTGGTTGAAATATGCCTCAACTGAGACATTCCAATAAAAATTAGTAATTATAGGCAATAATTAATATTTTTTTTAGTTGCAATACAATTAAAAATAATTTAATAGTTGTTTGGCGTGTTTTCAATCATAGATAGGAAGGGATTAAAGTATTTGCGAGAAAGCAATTAGATTTTCAGGTGTTATATAAGTTTTAAAATAAATTTCACTTCACTTGAGGTTATGTTTTAATGATTTATTAAAACATTTTAAGTATTTCTAATTTTTGTGTTCTTCAACTGTGAAATCAAATTAACTTTCTTTTAACCGAAAAAGCTTTTGAAAAGTGTTTACTTTAACGACTTGTTCTAAAGAATTTGGAAAAAATTGCTAGAATATTTGTCAGAAAAAATGTTCTCAATAAAAAGAGGACCAAATTAAAAATTACAGTCATATGAGCAAGTACCAAGAACTTAATACAAACAGTCATATGAATTCTGAGCAATTTTGCTCAAAGAGTTTGCATTCGTGATATTTGACACCAACTATTCGAATAAAAATACGAAATAAATAATAATATTAATTTCAATGAGAAATCTATTTATAAATAATCGAAATTATGATCATTTGAACAGAAATTGGAGTCAATTTGCAGTTAACTCATTCAAAGACATTAATTCCAAACCTCTTTACTGGAGTTCGAGTGCATTGCCTTCAACTCTATTCAACTGATTGTTTGGGTTTTTTGAGTTACACTTTAATACTCTGAATAAGACAATAAATATGAGAAAAACCTCTTTTCAATGAGAAAATAATAGAAAAATTATTAGTTATTGTCTCCGAGTTTATTATTTTTAAGAGTTTGCTTTTAATCGAAAAATCAGTCATTCATTCGTTAATAAACAGAATAATTAAAAACATATCAATTAATGCGAATAAATAAAATACAAGTCATTAATAGTCATAAAAACTGATATTTCGACGAAATAATTATTAGTTACAAATCGTAATTATTCATTAGAATGATTACCCTGGCAAAAAGCAAAACACAATTACAAAGGGATTCTGTTTCGATGGCATACAATGTAATTACAATTTTGAAAACAGGAAGAAATGAATTTGAATCAAATTAATGAAAAACAGTGTAAAGATATGCAATAATAGAGAGACAGAGGGAACAGGTCTTCTGTGACCAACTCTTTCATTCATTTGAAGAACTCTATGACTAATGTATAAATAAAACGCAAATTCAAAGGCGAGGCTCTCTTCTGATTGTATTTTTGGTCGTTTTAAAGGACAGGCCTTTTAAAGTGATTTGAGGGGTCACTTACTTTTGGTGGATATGATTTTTGATAATGGACGAACTCTGCAAGAGTTTCATACGCTCCCAGCCCTCATCTGTTTTAACCCAGACTTCACCTGGTGATCGCCAATCCCTACCAATGAATGGCATTATGGCCTCACTTTTAATCAAATTAATGAAAGACACAAATCTAGAGAACAATTGAAAATAATTCACAGAACAGAAGAAAACCTTATGTTTTGAACATAAAGCGAATTAATATTTTCAATCTCTTTCGTCAGTTGTGTTTTGTTTTGAAGGCACAGCTGCTACAGAGCACAAGTACTGCGTCTGAGTCGATAAACTTGTGCTGTGCAACATATAAAACTTGAAATACTGCTTCTTCAGAGTTTGCTCCGTCGGATCAATGGCTGGTCTATTGTTATGTCACGAGTCATATGATTGCTCTTTCATTGAGTCTCAGAGTCGGAGTCAGAGATAGTGTTCACCCATTTTGTCGGAGAATCTATTTTTACGACTAAAGACAATCATAAGACCCTCTCCTTAACAATAAACCAGTCATTGATCCAAAGGAACTCTTAATTATACAAAATCTAAATTTATTACAAAACATGTCTTAATTATTAACATTCGTTAACTTTTTTTAATGAATTTTTAATAAGTTTTGATGAGATTTAAAATTCTTGACTGCATTCAGAAATGGCTGACAATCGGGTGGAGACGAGTCCTATCTTCTTATGTAGAATATCAATGTTCGGGTCTTTTTCCACGTATTTTAATCGTTTCTGATAATCGGGAATTCGGTTACGATTTCGGTAATCAAACAGTAGTTTTCCAATACCTTTACGGCCCACACTTTTCCTTCTTTTTGTTGATTTTTGAATATTTTTAGACTTAGTTTTCGTCACTTTTGTAGAACTTATGTTTGAACTGAGATTTTCTGAAACTTCTGTTATATTTGAAGTCGAGTTCAATTCACAATCATTTGAGTTCTCATTTGAGTCTATTTTTGGGACATTTGTTGTTGTCGTTGAAGCACTTGAGCCCAAAATTTCGTCCCTTTTGTTGGTCACTACTTTTGTCATTTGGTTCAAATAATCTTTGATCTGATCCCTACCGATTGGTCCTCTTTTTGAAGCAAAGGATTCAACGATTAAATCTCTTTTGGCTAAAATTAAGTCATTTAATTCGTTTATGACATTCAAAACACTGCCGTCGTTTTCATCTAATCTTTTGGTATTGTCTTCGGAAATACCAGATTTGGCACTACATTTGTCGTCGATATCAATACTCATATTCAGTTTAATTCTTCTTTTACTTGTTTTTGACATATTTTTAATTAAAATTCATAAAACATTAAATAAATAAATAAAAAAATTCAATTCAAAGTCCAAAACAAAATTCAAACACAAAATAAACGTTGGATTTGACGCCAAAAATGTAAACAAAAAGTACGACAAAAGATTTTCACTTAAAGCGACGTATTTTATGTCTCAAATCACAAGATTTAAAACAAATTATTTTAAGAAAATTCAAATTTAATTTCTTTATTTTATAAATTAATACATTTCTTGTTTTAAAATCAATACAATAGACATAAATAAGTGTTATTTTATCGTCAATTTCAACATTAATTTACAGTTTATAACAATTTTAGTTCAAATATAAAGCGATTCTAAAAGTTTTTCGTAAAACTAATGAACGGATTTGTGTTTAAACTATTGACCAAAAGTTAAATAAAAGAAAAGATATCTTCCTTTTAAACTAAATATACATTCGTTAATAATTATAGCTTTGCTTACAATAGAAGACTGTTTGCTGACTCTTTGCACCACAATTATCATCAGTATTGAAGGGCTAACTTTGAATACTATACTAGGTTAAAATGATAAACTTTGAGAACCCATACTTTTGGAGGCTTTAAATCAATTACTAAATCATAGAAATTATTTTTGACATAAAAGATATATATAAATAGAACTCTGGAGACTTATATAGGAGTAAACGATTAAAAAATCGGTTGCAATCGAAACCCGGGTTTGATATCAGTTTATAATATCAATTGCATTATCAAAGACAAGAAGTAATTACAATTGAAACCGAAAAATTCGATCATTCGTTAAAATAAATAGTTTTGAAACCGAGTTATCACTTCTCATAAGATAACTAAGAATTCGAGTTTATTTTTTAAACATATTTATAGTTGTTTTCAAGAGTTTAAAGGAATGTTTTCTAATTATCGGGAAAACCATAATATGATTAAAATTAAGAGAACCACTGAAGCGAATATAGTAGTGATTACACAAGTCTTTCGACGGGCCTTTGCCTAAAAACGATTCCGATATAAAATAAATCAAATTTATTGTAAATCTATTAAATCAATAAAAACAGAATCACTAATAAATTAAAGGGAAGGGAAGGTCACGTTTACAGTGCTATGAATAGGAGAACTGAAGAAACAAAATTACTTTGACTTTCAATTGACTTCAATGGCGACAACTGTGATAACAATTGCGAGAATTATCACAAGAATTATAATCAAACAAAGCTTTTTACGTCGCGCTCGACTCTAAACCAAAGCATTTAAAAAATGGGGTAAAATTAGAATTTCATGCAATCAAATAAAACAAAGGACTAAACCAAAAGAATGACATACCTGATAATCTCTAGCCTTTGACAGCTGTGCTGTTCCCTCATTCACTTGAATAGAAGCGGTCTCGACGTTAGCCTCTATGCTGTCGATGACCTCTCCCTGTTCGTGAACCATAGTCGCCAAGTCTTTAAAAATTTGATTTACTTCTACGATATCTGACTCTATTTTGCGAATAGCCTGTTCCCTATCCTTCAACAGTTCTAAATCGCATTCCTCCTCCATTTGAATAGAAGACTGAGTTTGTGACTGAGGACTGCATTCATCCGATGACAAATAATATTCATATTATGTAAAAAATTATATTTTACACAAACCTTTGCAAATCAATTAGATTTGAGGGCCCTCTCGACGACTGGTCGTCCCACTATTCAGTAAAAAAAAAAGTTAATAATAGGCACAAAAATTAGTTTTAACAACAACTCACTGAGTTTAGGTGGGAGTTAGCTCTCGCTCTTAACACACTTTCCTTTTCCTTCTGAGCGGCAGTTCTTTGTATGACCTGAAAATTCTTGAGGGCTTCTGAGAAATCATTGGTCAGTCTTTCCCTAAGCATTCGTCTCTGTTTCTGAAATTTCAAAATGAATTCAATGAAAAGAATGATAAAATCGTTTGGGAATACCTGTTCGGAGACATTAGTTGATTGCGGCAATTGAGCCAATTCTTTGAGATTGTTATTAGTATCTCTGGCCAATTGGTTGGTGTAGTGCTGCACTTCATGTCTTTTCAATCAAATTGAAAATTCAGAATTATCTCAAACAATATCTTAAGGCTTACAGTTGGGATCGAAGGGTATCTGAGTCTTGAGAAGTGCCCAATTGGTTGACCATTCGCTGCATTTGATTGACTGTTTCATAAATCAAAAATTACTTTAAAAAGTGATTAATTCGAAAGCAAACCATTTTGAGATATTTTCTGAACATTGGACGCCACGATTTGAGAAAGACGTGACCATTCATTTCGTTCGTCCCCTCCAATCGTCGATTGATATCCGCGATAACTCATTGTCTTCACTAATTGATTCGTTTAATCAATTAATCAATAATATAATTTGTGACACAAATTTGATCTGATTTTCAAACAAAATAAAATTAGAGACACATTTGGAACCGCTGTCTTCTAAACAGTCTTTAAGATAAAAGGCTCATCTGAAACCGGACCCAGACTTGTAATTAAGATAAAAAACTGATAATTGGATCCAATTTAAATTAATATTTGATAAAAATGATATTAAATGAGGCGTGTCTTTGAGTGTCATCCACTCAACTGATAATAAGACAATATGTGTGACGCATTCAAAACAATCGGCGATATTTACCTCTTATTGGGATTATTTGTACACTAATTGAGAAAAATATAAATAATTGACACTAAATATCAAAACAATTAATATTCAGTGAAATAAGATTCAAACGATCATTAATTGAGTGACAAATAGTTAACAGATATTTACAAATAGTTAAATGTCTATCAAATGACAAATAAATGTTATGCAAAGCTCTGTGGATGACATCACACTTTACTCATAGACAACGTTCATTAAGAAGCAAAATTGGCGGTCGACGTACTTAATGGATGCGTTGTTTTAGATTTTACATGCGACTCACAAATATTGTCTTTTATTGGATCAAATTATTTATGTCTAATTCATCGATAATTTGATCATTTTTTGATCAATTTGTGTCAAATTTATTATTTAATTGGGTTATCTTTGAACTAAAGACAAATGAGTTATCGCGGTTTTCAGTCGACTAATGTCGACGAAGAACGCAATGATTGGTCACGTCTTTCACGAACATTGGCCTCAAATGTCCACAAGATATCTCAAAACGGTTTGTCTTTAGATTTATCTAATTATTGGTTTAAATAATTATTTTGTTTTGCAGTCAATCAAATTCAACGATTGATTAATGAATTACAAACATCTGAAGAATCGGAGTATTTGAGGACTCAATTGTAAGTACTTTTCCTTTGATTAAAATTAGATCCGATTTCTCAGCAATTATTTCCGATAAAAACTCAAATATTATTACAAATTAATTATTAATTTTTCGTAATAATTGGATCCGACAGACATAATATGCAGGAAAAGACCGCCCAATTGACTACAGATACCAATAGTTGTCTCAAAGAATTGGCAGAATTGCCTCAATTGGTTCAGTCATCGATTTCTATCGAACAAAACCGAAGAAATCCATTAATAAATAATTTAAACGCTTTTAATAATAGGAAAACCAATTTTCTCGTCGATAGTAATAATGGAAAACAGTTTAGTGTCGAAAAATTTATGACTCCTTCAAGTCTTGTGTCTAAAAAGTCCAATTTCTATGAGGGAAAGACAGTGTTTGGTGGCGCCAATTCCAGTCGAGCTGCCCGATTAGCCGGTACCACACCTTACAATCTACTACAACGACATCATTTGGCGCCAGTAGTCAGAGTCAACGTCGAAACATCCAAACGATTAGTCGAATCGAGTGAACCGTTAAGCAGTTCTTCGCAACGGATATTAGAGAAATTGGAAAAAGCGTCGACACCTCTTCAAGACGCTCGTCGTATACCCTCATCCGCTCACCCGAAGAATTATTTCCAAAATTCAGATTTGTTGCACCGGACGAGTAAACGCCCCAAATTAGGAGCCATTCCTGTCTTGAGTCAAACGCTTAACGAACCGGCACCTTTCCAACCGCAGCGCTGGGAATTAAGACTCTGTAATAAAGACAACCTTCAATCGTCTGCAACTGACTCAACAGATCAGTTAATCAACTCTTGTGATAATAAATATTTAATCGATTCGAAAGAAATTAAATCTAATGAGACATTTGGCGGTAAAATTATGAGGAAAGACAGCAGAAGAGAAGAGAAACGACCCAACACTCAAATATTAACAAATAATGGAGAAGACGTTGATTTAGATTTATTAACGAGCGCTCAACCCTTGAAAATGCCTTCAAGTTTACCGAAATTTAACTTTGTGTCAAAACCTTCAGAAAAGTCTGCGCTGACAACAGTTATAACTAAAGCCACGGAACCACAAGACCTGGAGTTCAAGTTTTCGGAGCCTTTATTAAAAACACGCGACCAAAAATCAGACGCACTTCCGACCGGTAAAAACGGGCGCAAACCATTTGTTTTCAGCAGTCCTTTGAGTGCCATAACACAAAAGACCGAAACTAATTATTCCGAAAGAATTGAAAATAAGTCAAAATCATCTGAAAAATCGATTCTAAAATTGGAGAAAACCATTGAATCCCTGAGTAAAGAGTCGACTCATTCCGACAGCAAAGAAATCAAAACTAATACCGAAACTAAGAAAAATGAAATCACTGCTGAAAAATGGATTTGTGTCTGTCTTTTCCAAAATATCAGTTCAGACAATAAATGTAAGGCTTGTAAAAAAGAGCGCTCCTCTCAGTTGAAAACAAAACCACTACCGAAGACCACTTTTGAGTCCAATGCGATTAAGAGTGCCGGCACTACAAGCATAGGATGGGGCAATAGTTATAAGCCTCCATCGGGGTCTTGGAGCTGTTCGATTTGTCTCGTTAGTAATCCCTCAGATAAGACTAAATGTATGGCCTGTGAGGAACCGAAACCAGGAGATAAGCCTTTGGCCAATACAATGATTGGATGGGGTAACAGTTTTAAGCAAAACACCAATTCTTGGAGTTGTGATGTTTGTCTCGTCAGTAATCCATCAGATAAAACTAAATGTATGGCTTGTGAAGAGCCCAAACCTGGGACGGCTTATTCTCTCAGCATAAAAGATTCTTCGAAAAACACGTCGGAGGAATGGCAGTGTTTTTATTGCAAACATAACAATGAACCGTCGAAGACTACCTGCAATTGTGGCAAAATTAAGACTCCAATCGCAACGAAAGCAGATTTAGATAAACTAATTGGTGGACAGACTTTTAAATTTGGTTGCATTGAAGGGAAAAAGGAGTCCAAAATAGATGTCAGCCAAACAAATAAATCCAATGAAGGAAAGACCGATATTTTCAAACAATCAATTAATTCGTTATCGAAGTCGTGCGAAAGCACACCTCAAACAACGACTTCAAACGCATTTGTTTTCGGATCTTCGGGTGAAGACAAAAATAAGTTATTGACTGATTCTAACGCTTTCAAACCTAATGGCTCGACCGGTTCAGTTCCAGCCTTTAAATTCGGTGTACCGACAGTTACTTCAGAAGTCAAATCTATAGAAAAGTCTAATCCAATTGCAGATATTTTTGGTTCGAATAAAGGGACCAACAATTCGTTTAGTTTCGGTACTCCGACAACAACTGAAACCTCTACTCCTCATAATAACCTTAAAGAGAGCTCAGAGTCAACATCCCTTTTTCTTTTTGGAACTCAAAACAAAGGGGACGACTCATTGAAGAACAAGAAAAATGTTAGTTTTGAATTGGATGACAAGAGTAAAGGCAGTGAACTCATCACTAATAAGTCGTCCACCGATTCGACATTTGGGTTTCAATTACCGAAATCATCCGAAGATAAGCCGAATATCTTTAAAAACTTCAACTCTTCGCCGAGCGGTTCACTCTTTGGTTTGACAACAACTTCGCCGAACACTACAGTGACAACAGTTACCACTGTTTCGATTACCTCTTTTGTGGACAATAAGTTTACTTCAAAGCAAAATGAACCACAAAACAAAAGCATCGCTACTTTGTTCGGAGCCCCGACGACTACCAATTCATTCTCGTCTCCATTTTCACTAACTAATAGCTACGGCTCCGGGCAGAAGTCGACGTCAATCACCGGGCAGACAACATCCACCGAATCAAATGACACCAAGAGTCTGTTTTCATTGACACCTTCCTCTTCTATAAAATCTTTTGGCTCAATTGCTTCGAGTCAAACGAAGCCACTCTCTTCAGTCAACACACCATCTTCAGCGACACCGACCGCTTCTTTGAGTTTGAGCAACAGTTCCTCTCCTCCTAAAGGTTTAGTTTTTGGTTCAAACCCCAGTTTACCGTCTTTTTCATCTCAATCATCGACTGCGACCACAAAACCAAACTTTTCATTCAATTTAAGCGGTAATACGGGCTCAACGACCGCCACACCGATATCTGATAGCGGATTTGGTACCTCTTCTGCTAATAATAGTTTGTTTGGATCGAACCCCAACAAAGGCTTTACTTTTGGTAACTCAGCGTTGAATAGCAGTCAAACGCCAGCCTTTAGTTTCACAAATACTTCGAGTAATTCGCTCTCAAATTCGTCATCGAATTTAAAGTTTCCTTTAAATGCAAATACAATCAGTACGACCGGTGCTGATAATAATAATAGCAAACCGGCCACTAATTCATTGTTCTCATTCGGCGGTCAAAATAGTGATCAGTTTTCGAGTCCTTTGACTCAAAAACCATTGAATAATAATAATACGAACATTAATTCGAAAACTAATTCTCAGTTTAGTTTTGGTCTTTCAACCAATTCAAGCACTGGTCAGACAAATAGTAGCAATTTGTTCGCAAACGCCATAAATACTGGACAAAACAGTCTTTCTTTCAATCAAATGGCGCCCACAGCTGCTCCAACTTCTACCCCCTCGCCGTTCACCTTTGGTGGCTTTGGTTCGAATCAAACTACGCCTGCAATGCCTCAAATGCAGAGCCGGCCTCAGCAGCCACAACCTCCTTTACCTCCTCCTTCGTTCAACTTTGCTACTCAGCCATCGTTTGATTTCGCATCCCTGCCAAATTCGGGGCCCACGGCATCCCCCGCCAATGTGTTTCAATTTTCGTAAGTTTTAACATTTAAAGAAATTTTAATTTTAACAATGCATTATTTTAACCAAAGGGCGGAACAGACGTCACAAACAGTGGCCCCAAATAGAAATATCAAGAAAGCAAAACGTCGTCTAAACCCTACTTAACGTTTAGTTTTTGTTTGTATTTTTAAATTTCGAGTTTAAATCGATATTTCGTTTTGAAATACGAATAATTGTTTAATACGTTTGAAAAAATTTAAAAAACAGGGAAAACGACTAAATCTGTTGTAATGAGGGAAATGTATGATTCACTGATTTCCTCTATTTTTAATAATGCATTAAATGACAAATGAATTAATAAAAGCATTCATTACTTGAGAGCCAATAATTGTTCGCTAAGTTTCGCATCAAAATTAGTTTATAATCCTTTGAAAGAAAATTGTATTCAAATCTTTAATCCCTTATAAGTTATAAAATATATTTTATTTTGAGAAACACTTCAATCAATTATTGTTTTATTACATCAAAAATTATAATTTCATTTCAATTATTTTTATTCGAATATTAGCTTTCATTTCAATTAGAATTTAATTTTAATTTTAAATAAATCATTGAATTTATTGTTATTATTATTATTATATAAATTGAAAGTTATTTGACTTTTGATTTCTCTCTTATAAAGAAAAATATGTTATTTGAAAGAAATTGTTGAATATTTCATATTTTTGAGCCATAAGTGTAGGTAAGTCTCAATTATTTATGGATTTATATGTTTTGCGACACTATATGTTAGGGTTACCCATAAGATTGGGTTAAGAGAAAATCCATTGGAATTAGTTTTGTATATAATTTCAATTATAATTTTGTCTGAGTTTTGTTCGTTAGTCTTCGGTTCAATCGCTTCGACGCTATCATTATTTGTCTCGCATTGGAGTTGTCCTCAGCAGAGGTTCTCATCGTTTGTTCGTCAAAATCGTGTCTTTAATTTGAAGGGAACTGAAGATCAGTGTAGCGTTTGATTGTGTGTCGAAGCGATCACTGACTTGATTATGAAGTATTCGCAATCAGGCAATCACTGGCACTCTAAGCACAACCACTCGGCTAATGGTGAAGGCATAGACATAAAACATACGTAAGCCTTGGCTGTGCTCAGGCTCTAGAAGTGGCACTATTTGTCTTTAGAAAATGAAATCGATGTCTCATTTATGCCGTCATTCCTATAGCTATGGAAACTGAATTCCACGTCAAATATAAGGACTGAATTCAAAGATCAAATGAAACTTAAGGAGAGAAGGGAGGGAGAGGTAGGTAGAGAGAGGGAGAGAGAGGGAGAGAGAGGGAGAGGGAGAGAGAAGAGAGAAGAGAGAGAGAGAATAATTAAAAGGAGTGGATAGGAAAATGAAATGTCAATTCACTTTTAACACATAAATAAAGTTCTTTTTTTACTTTCAACTTGAAAGTTTCAAGGAAAGAAAATATTTTCAAAGAAAGAGATTATCAAATAACAAATCGAAAAGAGAGCTAGAGCATCATTTGACTTGAATAATCGATAAAAAGTTCGAATTAAAGCTTTAAAAGCATTTGGATATAAGTAGAGAATAACAAGAGCATAATTCTTGTATTTTCAATAAAATTAATGATAAGCATTAGTTTTATCTTGTACAGTCGTTGATTGATGCCGAAGTATCTAGATGGACGGAAAATGGATTGAATGTTACATTTGTACATAAATCGATTAAATACTTCAATTGAGTGAAAATCATTCGACGATTTTTCGGTTCAAAAGTCAACTGAAGGCCTAAATTAAGTCTTTATAATAGAAATTCGCGAACAGATATTCAGTTGAATGAAACGAATTTTAATTAAAAATTGATCTCAAGTTTAAATTGAATTGAGGCGAATTTCTGGTTATCCCGTCATTCTTCTTGGTTTAAAATATTCATATCGTGGAAACTAATACCTTTTGATGCAAAGAAGTGACACTTTTTCCAATTACAATATTAGGATTAAAAAACGAAAGTAAAAGTGAAAACTTAAAAATAATTAATGAAATGTCAGAAAAGTATTTTATTGTGAAATAAAATAAAAGGTTATATGAATTGAGAACTCATTTAACATAAATATTATTTTATTCAAACGATAGCCCAAAGCTATAGAAAGAGAAAGAAATGAAGTTTTCGAGCGATTCGATCGTAATTTTGTTGTTTGTTTTGAATGATTAATAAAGAGTATAGACATCTCCATCAAGGACCAAACCAAAGACAAAATGAGGAATGAGTTCAACAGAGAGATGACACCAGAAACCTGACTATTTGTTAGATTTATTACTGAATGTCATTTAATGCCCGTATTATATAGGAATGTGAAATGAATGACAAAATATATTTAAACTTGAATTTGCCTCACATTTGCCTAACATTCGCCTCTCTTCTCATTATAATGTTTAGTGAAAGTTCTGTTGTGTTCTTCATTCAAAATTCAAACTTTTAATGAAATAACTTTTAATTTATGCATAATTTTTGCGATAAAAATCTTTGGATTCACTATATTTGGTTATATCGGGGTTTGCAGAGATTGAAAATGCCATTAGAAAAGTAGTCATTCATATTAAAAGATAACGCGTTAACACTCACTCCTACTGTGCATTAGAAAAGGCATGAGTAGAGTCTGTGCACTGACTGCCAATGCATTCGCAAAGCCTTACAGCGAAGTGTCTTTTGAGTTAATAAAGTTTTACTTAAATAAATAACATTTCTTCAGGTTATTTGAGATTATTTTCACAGAATTTCTTTTACTTGCATTCAATTACTAACTTAATTGCCGCTCAGAACCAGTCAATCTCTACTCATACTATTTCACATAACAGGCCCAGATTATTTCTTGTCGTTTTTCGTTCTTGCAATTAGATATTGGACACTTTCTGATCTTTATCTTACAAATCAAGGGCTGTCCAAGGGGATGTAGAAAGATTCGGACTAATTCTCCATAAATCTCAGAACATCCTCCTCCATTTTTCCGCCATTAGTAAACATATCTGACAATTTAGCCCAAAACTGCATTTTAAACTAAATTAACGATAATTTAAATCAGATTTAATGGTTTAAACCTAAATTAGGCGCATAAATTTAGTAATTAAAATTTTTGGGGCCATGACGTGACACTTCTTTGCTAGACCACTCCTAGAAAATCGGCAGAAAGTTTCTCGATACTATCCAGGTAAGCTAGAAGCTTGGGTACCCATGTTACAAAATAATGGAAAGCTAGATCAATCATATTTATGCGTAACTTTTATTAATATTGATCTTAATTTTACCCATACACAATGGATGCACTTTGTTTACAACCGTAACCAATATAGCCAACTGTTCTTGTTTAAGAATGTTGAATTTGTAGTCAAATATTGTTAGGGAAAAATTGACCATACTGGTCAAAATTAAGATACTTTATTCAGTTTCAAGAATTCGCTATAGAAATCAGTCGATAATTCGGAGATATTAATTATCCGATAGTGACTCAGTGGTTACAATGTTTGACTTTTTACAAGTTCCGAAGCTCTAGGGGGGGGGGTGGTATTTTCTAAAATTTCATATAACATTTTAAAGGAGGAAAGCATGTAATTATCTATTATATTTAATTTAACATCTTGTAGATTTTTTATGTGTATTCAAAAAATGAAAATGGATTTTCTAAAACAAAATAATAATAATAATAATAATCAATATTCGAAATCTGCTTTTGAACTGAATTTTTAATGTATTTTTTGGGCCGAATTTCTTTTATTTCACGTGAGTTATGATTTTGGCCTAAAAATGCATTTACGCCGACATTGAATTGCTTTTTATACCATTCGTTACGATATTACTTTAGATGCCATTTCTTAAGGCATTCATTCAATTTTACTTGTTTTTGTACAAACAGTCAAACTTTTTTAAAAAATTAGTTAAAAATTAATGTATATTTGAAAGCATTGACTTCACTTGAAATCAGAAAAATGAACAGATTTTCTAAAAATGACAAACATTTTTATATGTTATCCTTAAGTAAACTGAATTCTATGAAATTATAACTGATTTACATTAGATATTACTTTGAAAATGTAGTAAAAAAGCAGTTCATATGAAAATCTTAGGCTTAGACTTTAAATGTAAGTTATTTTAAATTATACGAAATGTTGACTCTTTTTAGAAAACCTTTGGCTCTATTTTTGTTTGATTTTGTTATTTTTGCGATAAGACTCGCTTTAATTTTTGTCAAATATTACTTTTGCTATACGAGTGCAGTACACCACTAAGCAGTTGAACCAACTATGAGATGAAAATTTTTCAATCGATTGCAACATTAGTGCACTGCCAGTAGTGCCAGTTCTGTGCCAATGCATCTTTACTTTAGATTCGCTTATATTCCTCTCCCTCTCCTTCTCTACTCTTTCTGTTGTGAAATTTCAGCGCAAATTCAACAAAACGTGTAATTAAACAGGACTTGGATCTGGATTTTGAGTAGTGAGCGATGCCAGTACTGGAAGCCATCACTACTTTAGTAAGAGAGTGGACAGCAAAGTTTCCTTAAGAAAAGATCCCTACAAAGCCAAAGAGTAGGAAAGTCTTATAGAAGAGCAACAACTTTTGTAGAACTCATCAATAAATCGATAGCAGGAGAGTGGGATGTATGCGATGCACCAATCTTATAATACCAGTGCTCTTGTGAACATGAGATAACGAGAAAGGGGAGGGAGAGAGAGAGAGAGAGAGAGAGAGAGAGAGAGAGAGAAAGGAGAGATTCATATTTAATTTGAGTATTTGTATGAATTGATCATTTATTTTAATCAATTTTTCTTAAAAATGAACCAAATTTTAATCATCTATTAAAAATTGATGTTTTGATGGAGAGAACGAATTACTTGTTAAAATGGGCTTTTATGGGCGATGTAATAGAGCACCAAATTAGATGAACCCGAACTTTGATGCAATCGTTACTTTCCTTTCAATTATATATTTTTATCGCTTTTTTGTTACCAAAAAACTGTTATTTTGAGAGTCAGTTTTTGGAGTCACTCCAATAAAACTTAGTTTTTGTGTCAAAATAGGAGGTTTTATGTGTCAGCGCTCACATTGCAAAACACAAATAGAGTTTTGATCCGGCGCTCAATTATCTCTTATCACATCAAACATTATTCTTAAATAGAAGTCGAGGAATAAGAAGAAGAAAAAGAAAAATGATTTGAAAATCCAATTGAAAAGTAGTGAAAATCTAAAAAAATTCTCTAAATTGAAGTTTGAAAATAAAAGTGAAAAAATTACTGATTTTCAACAAAAAGAAAAACTGGCGAATACTCAGTCATTTCATAACTCAGTTATACTTTCAATATTAAAGAACAACCATTCTTTAAAAACAACCAAAATGTATCCATCATACTTTTCTAGATCAAATAACATTATAATTGGTTAACCAAGCAGACAATTTTTATTTTTCATTGCAAATTTGTCTTATTGGGAGCCAAATCTCTATGTAAGTGCAAAATAAAAAGGTTTTCAAAAGTTTCGATTCAACCATCAGTTTAATGGAAAGAAAATAAAGGCAATAATTAAATCAAAATAATATTCGTATATCTGTTGATGTCTTCCCATTAACTCTATTTTTCTTATATATTATTTTCATTTTATTTATTAGTTTCCCTCTCTTATAATGGGAAGAAAGTTAGCAAAAATCTGGTAAAAGCACTGGTAGTGAGGAAATGCACGCAAGAATAGGATAAAAGAGTAGTAATATAATAGAGAAGGGAATATCCAAAACATAAACACATTTCGATGACAAGAAGAGCCGCGAATAAAAAAGAAATGAAACGACACAATGAATAAGACTTAGTGATGAGACTAAACTAAAATATATTATTTTGTTGCCCACAAACACAAAATAACATAAGAGAAGTCATATTTGCAACCAATCATTTGCTATTGATATGCAATATTGAATCCCACCAAAAAATCTAACCATCAGTTTTGCATCACTACTGAAAAACTCGAAATATTCATATTTTCTTTACTATCGCTAATGTCTCACTCTTTATGAGACAAATATAAATCGGAAAAACCCATAAAACTTTGTGAGTGGAAAGGGAATAAAAGATCCAGTGGTGACAAAGGGAGAGAGAGAGAGAGAGAGAGAGAGAGAGAGAGAGAGAGAGAGAGAGAGTACCCAAAGAAAAATATTTGAAATAATTATTTTTATTTATGAATAGACCTTGCTCATATAAGTAGAATCATTCAACCATTAGAATTTATTACAAATACAGAAGAATAGAAATATGTATTTATAAAGTAAATATAATAAATATGTCATCAAAATAAATAGCCTGGAGCATATAGTAGTTCTAGAATACAGAATCGAGAATAAGAGTTACTTCTTTCAATAGAAATTATTGAATAAACTTGATTATTCAAATTGTGATGAATTGAAGCGAACTTTTAATTAAGCAAATGATATGAATCTTCAGTATATATCTCGTCTTAATTCAAAATTCAATTCAATGTTTGTTTCAAGAATTCAAAACTTTTTTACAATTTATTAGATTTTCAAATTCTTTGGATTGTTTCGAAGTTTTTTCAAAAATCGATTTCAAAAGTTTAGAAGAAAATAGGGATTATTTTATAAAACAAAGAGAAAAGATTTTAATAAGATTTTAGTCGATAAAAGAATTGAAAACAACTAATTTGTGTCAATATTCTCGACTGAATGAAAAATTTAGAATTTGGAGATCATTAAAGAGAGATCAGAAGAACTGTTTTATTGAATATTTATTTATCCGTCTGTTTCTCAGTCTGTCGGAAGTCATCGCTTTATTAGCGGAGGATTAGATATAAGCGGATTTCAAATTTAAATTTTTTAGTCTTTCTTCTGAAATATTGGAAAATTGGAAAATTAATATTTAAACTGTTCCACGAACTTTAATTACAAATAAGACAAAATTATTGAAAAGAAAAATGGGTCAGGATACAAATTTATTAAAGATTCAAGCTCGTTAGGTTTATCAAATACTTTAAAATTTATAAATTATAAATTACTTGTTTATTGCAAATCCGGATTAATTTGTTGAATAAAAACAACAATAAAAACGAACTTATTTGGGATTGATCAATATTCTTTTATTTTGGCATCGCAAAGGGGGAAATTTCGGAAATCCACCCCTGAGACGAGAAAATTGCCATTTATGCTTTTGATTGTAAGGGACAATTAAAATTCATTATTTGTCATTGAGTATTGGTATTGACCATTCTGGTAGGGCTATTCACTAGAAACTAACAGTAGCTAAGAAATTGTATGAATAATTATATAGGTGATAATTATATATACAATTGTTCTATACTTATATAAATGTTAAGAATTCATTATAAAAGTTGTAAGAAATCTGAGAAAATCTGAAGTTTACCCTTAATCTACATAAGGTGTGGCTAAAGGTGATTTTATTCAGAATTTATGGAAGAAAAATTCAGTGTGCTTCGGCTTATATCCACTTGACCAGGGGTCACCAATGGGGGGGATATTTCACAAAATCCACACAGCACAGCGCGGCGGCCATTTTTCCGCCAATTTGTCCTTGTTTTTTGGTAATTTAGCCGTAAAAACCGGATTTAAACCTAATTAAGGA